>PNEQ01124192.1:12690-68816 GCA_003012365.1 Medauroidea extradentata | reverse complement strand
CTTCTTTGCTACAGCCCACTGATAAAGCTCCTGTAACAAGGATTGCAATAACAGACTAAGTAAAAATTATTTTATACGTATTAAATAATTCGAAAGAAAATATTAAAGTGTAATGACTTACCAGGAACTTGCTGCAGAGTGGGATTGCACTCTCCCTGTAGGGATTTAAATAATACTTCCTCCCAGTCTTTTAGTACAAGTTAAAATAACCTACGTGAATGTCAAAACTAGGCCACTCAAATTAATACCAGTACAAATATAAAATGTATACATAATTTTTGCTCTAATCGCGTCACACGTCTATCACTTTAGGCACTTTATTTTCCGTTACCAACATAAAGTATGTAAAAACTGGTTATAGACGAAAACCACTCTGATGTGTTCCAATTGTGTTACAAAAATGCTGCTCTCCATAAATATAGTACTTAATTATTCACGAACAATCTCATTCAATAAAAATGAACACACATTTACTACACTGAAACCACATTATAGAAATTAAATTTCCAAACTTCAAAACGCAACTACGACATATACGTTAATAATGAACTTGATAACATTCATAACTTGATATGAACCTACACTTCTTATATCCTTGTATAAGCATGAGAAGGCTACACAATTAGAGGTTACGAAAAATTTAACCAAAACATTACTTTTAGCGCGATAAATGTTCACTGCTACATGGAAGCTATATCTGCATGTAAGCACGCGGGTGTTCAGACAGGTTTTGACATCAACGTGGCAGTGAGAAAGATGTTACAAATTTTCTTATTGGCTTGTGTTAGCTGAAGAGGGGAGGCAGTTGCGCCGAGCCAAAATATGCTCCGCCCCTTGCGTCTTGCGTTTTCGAGTATATTTAATTCCAACTACGACTCGAGGTGCAGGCGTAGAGCACATTTCCTTGCGTTGCGCTGCGTCGGTACAAAACGCAAGTGGTGATATTTAATCGGCCCCCAGGTAATTGAACTCGCGAAATATATACATTACTTTCCCTCCCTGTAGCTAGATTAACAGATGAGATTTTAAAATTTTTGTTGCAATGGGAGTTTAAAATTAGAATTTATTGGTTTGTGGACGTACGCCATTGCTCATGTTTTTGTCGATCAAACCTGTGTTGGATAACAAATAACGAAAAATGAACAAGAAAAAAAAATATATAAAACGCACACAAAATAGAACAAAAAATAGGAAAAAAGCAATCCCAGAGGATTTGTCAGTTTTTTTAATTGTTACTATAGACAACAAAGAATTCTGGAGATATAATTCAGTGGAATATCGTGACAACACCCAGACAGACACCGAAGACAGCAGAAATATAGAACCAGATTCCCAATATGAAAAAATATGGAAATAGACAAAACACAGTGAACAGTGGACAACAAACACAAGACAATAGACATCACAAAACAAGTAAAACCAACGAAAAAATGTAACGATAAATCCTCTGGGATTGCTTTTTTTTATGTGCGTTATATATATATATATATATATATATATATATATATATATATATTTCTTCTTGTTAGTTTTTCGTTATTTGTCATCCAACACAGGTTTGATCAGCAAAAACATGAGCAATGACGTATGTCCACAAACCAATAAATTCTAATAGATTTACAGAGTTTCGCGGATTTAGTACAGGCCAGGATGGACGCCAGTAACCTAAATTCATTGAAACTTCTGTGATTAGGCAAAGAATATTTTGACTCACATTTGACAACTGTAAGCCAGTAATAAGGAAGGAAACAATCCGTGGGGTAGTTACATGCTACCCGCTTGTTCACTTAAAAGCCAATCTATAATCGAGTGTGATCAGTTCGTGCATAGGGCTGAGAAATCCACCCATAGCTAGAGATGATGTAATATCGCGAGGAGAATCTTTCGTGTAAAGCGTATTTTCCAAAACAGCCTAACTTCTTGCTTCTTGTCTGATTTGACAACGGTTATGTACCACGGCTTAGACACATGATATTTAGGACATGTGTGATGGGTTTAGTTCAATGCCAGATAGTTTAATTTATTTATCAATAATTGAATATGGTGATTTTGATTTGCTTCTGCATGAAGAGGAAGTATTTTTGAACTCTGATGACATATTTGTTGAGATGTTACGACGGTCTGTCCTTATTATTATTATTATTATTATTATTATTATTATTATTATTATTACTAGTTATCTATATTTCTGGGGATGTTTGGTCATTTATTGATTGATGAGTTAAAGTTTTGGACACTAGGGTACTGTAATGAAAAAATTTGCAAGTCTTTTTCCCGGGTAGCACGTCGTGGTTGTCCTCTCGGGGCGGACCGATACTATCACAGACTGTCGGTACGGCTCTTAATGATAATAGTCGCGTGCACGGAGATCCCGACGACTACTTAGAATATAAACTGCCTCGTCTTACAATGTCTCTACAATTACCAATAGAAGATGCCTCGGCCCGACGTATTTCCTGACTTGACGATATCTTAACGGCGTCCCGATGTCCAAAACAACGACGATAATAATGGCACCTCTGCCCACAATACTCCGCGACTCGATGAAATTTTAATCTCAACTCGCGGCTCGACGGCGTCCCGACGCTCAGTTCGACACCCGTCCCCGACAGCAACCAGGTGTGCTGTCTATCGCGGCTCGTCGACGATCGCGATCGCCTCCCCCTCGTTCCCGCGGCTCGCTAGGCTTCTCCTTCGCGCCCCTAAACCCGTCAATTGGCCCTAAAGATCCGAATCGATTTGGGCCAATCAGGAGCCAGCTTTCAACAGAGGACAACAATTCCGGCCAGAACCGTATTTATTAAATAATGCCTTAATTTCTCTTTGCTGTCTACTTCCAATTACATAAAACGATTCCTTGCTTGTTAACATTTATGATTTCTTAATTACTAAAAATCTACAATACAATGAGAACTTACAAAACTATCGGCTGGTTCCCCTCCCCTATAATTGTTCAACAGCTAGGGGGGTGGCTTTAGCGTGGGTGGGGTAAGGCCCCAGACACTCTCAGCACCTGCTCCTTTCTCCCTAGCTTTCACAAAGACACTATATGTACAATTTCCAACTATTTCAATGTGATCCTGATATAATGGCGAGGAGAACGAGTGGTCACAAGACATAGTAATTAGTATATATGGATTTACGATAGTTGGTTGACACTGATTACTAATTGATCGTGGTGGCGAACATATGGGCGTGTTACGATGTTTATCTGGCAGTTTTAATTTGTGGACAATTAGTAACTTGCACCATAGCCGTCCAAAAGAAGCATGGTTTTTTCTTTCAGTTGGCCACAATAAGTAACGTGATAACGTACACTATTTTAACTCTCTAGTTACAGTCAACTAATTCTAAATAACTTTTAAACGTTTACTGATCTATGGATACTTATTTGGTGTACCTCGTTACTTGTCCTAGAGCCCAGAACTAATAACAAGCACATTTCTCCATAAATCTACTAAAAGACAATTTGATTAAACTGCCTGGAATACATTTAAAAGAGTTTGCTGGATGTTTTATATAAAAAAAAAATACACAACTCAGATTTAGTGTACGTTCCTCAGTCATACACAATTTTGCTATAGTTGCCGAGCTATTTTACAACTTTCTCTTTTTCGAAACTAATTAATAAACAGAAATCTTATGTAGTTAGTACATTAATTTGGTAGGATATATTATTACTCCACCAAGTGCCTATTTTTACTACTTTGATTCTGTGTTTGTGTTTGTCTCATGTGGACTTCGGTATCTCTGCCAACTGAGCAAACCGAGTAAAGTGTAGGGTAGAATTCTAAAGATATCAGTTTTGGTTCTCTAAGTTTGGTTTCAAGTCATTCCCTGAATTTGTTCTGTAACTTCCCCTATCTGGCTGTAGTAAGACATATGTTTCCAAAACACGGGCTAAGGAGGTGATGCACTGTATTCTATATTTAATTGCAGCATCGACACTTGAGAAGTACGTTAAGAACGATACAAACGATCTTTTGAAAATCACAAACAATTCTTGCCGGCGGTTAGTTTTATTTGTAAACAAAAACAAATGTTGACAAACCGTGGTAGAGTATGTTACTTAAAACTGCAAGAGTAAAGGACCAAAAAACTTTTTTATAAGTAGTCATACTTTCATTTTTTAATTCTTTGAGTTCTTAAGGGATTATGCAGTGTGTTTTCCCGCAGCACAGCTGCCAACATCACAAATTAGTTGTTCTAGAATTTTCGTACAAATATATCGACATACGAAGAGATCGTGTATATGCGTTGCTGAAGTTATTCCCAGACGATTCTGTGACTAAAATTACTTCATAGTTGGAGTGCAAAATTGAATAGCCTACGCGAAAATAACAAGTTCAAGTTTCAAACAGGGCTTTACACCGTGTTCATTTAAGCGCGAATTAACTACAGGCCTACGTTCTGTTGTCACTGGACATTGGCCTTTGTTCGACAAGGTCACTCATTGTTCGGCGAACTGCAACGCTGATCCGGCCGTGATTCGCTTGTGGACAGCTCTAACATGTGACAGGAAAGTGATTCGACTGTGAACGCAACATACAGTGTTTTGAATTGAATACGTTTCGCAGCAACAAGCTCTCATCGCAACTCGATTTACACACGCACCGTGCATTCGCAGTATAGGTATAGGTTCACACAGTTAAAAACTTACGAGTCAAGACTTAAGCTGTGGTACCAGAATTCATTCCATCAGATTGGTTTAAACTTATGCATACACGATTTAACTGTTACCGCTTATTGCTCAAGTACGGCTGCAGGAATTTGAAGTTTAACCAATCAATCACAAATAAGGTCGGTATTCCAATGATGTCATGCACAGCCCACCCGATAACCACTATCATACTTTAACCTATATAATAAACACAACAAGCGGCGTTTATATGGTAAATTAATGTATTATGCCCGATAATTCAAGTTTATAATTGTAAATACTAACAGTGCATCGTTTACGTGCTTCACAATTGTTATTATCTCACTATTTCACAAAACGTTTTCTTCATAGCCTTCGGTATAATCAATAGAGCTAAATATACAGAAGTCTAAGTATTTTCCTATTGTCTGTACTTAGGATGTAAACTCTTTATTATGTGCGTTCAATTTTCGCGACTCTACAGGTTCTTATTATGTCTACTTCTAACTGATTAAGTTTTAGTTCAGTAAATACCTTCTCTCTCATCTCTTTCTCTGCTTCCCCCCCCCCCGCCACCCCCCACAACCAAAACAGTTGAGTAGGAAACATTGATGATCTCCTGTCGCCATATAAACATCACGTAGCTTGTAATGACAAAATATTTATCAATCAGGTGCCGCAAAATATTTCTGAAAATCTTTACAGTGGTTAAAAATATTTATTCATGTAACGTCTTTTTTATGTCAAAGTTAAGACGTCATGGCTTTCCTTGCACTTGCAATTAATTTAATCACATAATCTGCAACATAAAGAAAAAAATTTAAACTACAAATTTAAATTTAAGTAACACAATAAAATAAATGATATACGAATACGAATAAAATCAATGGTCATATGTCTACTAACAGGTTTTAATGTGAAGCAAAATAAACTTCAGTGGCATGTCACAGTCTACAAAAAAATGTTGTGCATTTACAACAAAAAAAATCCCTAGGTAACTAGTTGTCTAAAAATGCTTTTAACACTGCAAACAATCGTAAAATTTACAAGGAATTGGCTGTAAAAAAAGCTATACAATTTTTTATTTTCGCAAACATACAAAACTGTTTTTAAAATACCAAGCCGTGACACTTAATATATGTTACATAGAATTGTAACCAACATGTGTAACAATAATCCACGTTTTGCCAAGATATTAGTACTATATTTACACGAACTCTCCGATTTTTGTTGAATTCGTATTTCTCGTGAAAATTTTGCTCAAGTACAATGATTAGCTTCGGAGAAAACATTTTTAGCTTCCGAAAAAACATAACAAGTTCATTTGAGGATTTCGTCGATCTTACAGCGAGATAGGCAAAGGTACATATTTTTTATGAAATTAATTTTGAACCCACTTGTTTCTTCAATGCCTTGTATGCACATCTGCAGCTCTGCTCTGTGATCAATGATTAGATGTTTGTTTTTATTCTGCCCTCAGACTACAGGCGTGTGGGTGTCGCAGTAACGTTGTGCTGATTGGCACAGTCAAATGAATGGCGCCGGTTGCACGAATATACTCTCAATACGAAGCAAAGCTGCAGATATTCACGTGAGACGCTGAAATAAGTCGTTTCAAAACTCTTTTCACCAAAAATCAGTGGCTCTGGAGATTGGCATGAAGTGTGTTTACAGCGACAGTGAAAAGGTAAGTAAGTTTTTTTTTTTTGGGGGGGGGGAAGGGAGTTCATACCAAGAAACTCATTTGACCATACAGTAGCGTCCGCCAAGTTTCTCACAAGCGAATTTAGGAAATAGCCCCAACAGGAATTGAACCCGGAATGCCGTGACAGGAGGCAGTTTTTCCGACCACAGTGGACCTCAGTTTCTACACTGAGACAAAAAAAAATACGTTTTCTTGACTCAGAGCCCGTTTATTTATTTTGGCGCATGTCTGTCACCGACACAGAATCCTACAGGTGTGCCAAAACCAACAACTCTCTGACAAAGAAAGTAACGCGCGTTTTGTAAAGATTATATTAGCTTATTTCTATATCAAGTAGGCAGATTTTCCTGTCTTTAAGAATTCGATTTTAGGGAAAAGAACTAAATTAAATGTACTACACTTTAAAAAAAAATTACTTTTCAAAGAAAATCTTTGAAAACTCAGTTTCTAAGGAAGTTCCTTGTAAAACTACAAAGTTTATCTTTGTTAAAAATACAAAGTTTATGTTTGTAAAATTACAATGTGGTTGTACTTGCAACAAAGAAAAAATTTGAAATACTTTTTTTATTTTAATTATGACACCTAAAATATACATTAAATAACTATTAAATAAATTAATATTACTTAAAATAATTTTGAAAATGAAAAAACGTTTCATAGAGGTACTCGGATTCAAACCCGCATCCCCGCGAAAAAAAAAAATACTATGTATCTTTTTCCTAGACCACCTTCACTTCGTTACTATCTGATTCCAGTTTATTTCTATATACTTAGTGTACAGTAAGTTCACAGATAACCATATATTTTTATTTTAAAGTATGCAAACATTATGTAAAATCATTTTATTACAGAAAAATGCACTACACAATGTGTGATTTTGTAAAACAATGTAGTTTCCGCAAAACTGTGATTTTGGTAGACTACATATTTTTCCTGTGTTTTATACTAAGAAAATCATTGTAACTTTATAAACAAGTCATTGTGCAAGGTAAATAATTGTACATTTACAAAAGTAAGTGAAACAACAAAGAAATGTGTCATTTTTACAAAAAAATTTCAGGGCAGGAACTGTCAGTATAAGTACAAAGAAAATATTTGTACTTTTAAACGGATTTTTAAAAGTACAAAGATTTTTTTAAGTGTAGTTGTGAAATGCGTGTACTTGTGTGGTATGCTGTATAATAATGTTTGTAATCCACGGGAGGGCTGAGAGTGCGAATATTTCAGTAGAAATCAGTAAACTCTAAAACCTTAAAAAAACAAAATGGCGGAGGTTAAGTGAAGATACATAAAAAGCGCCTGTCCCGACCACCAAGCCTATGGTGAGCTTAAGTTATATATGCAATTTAATTTATATTAAAATTATCAAAATTTAAAAAAAAAATTGAAAATTTTCTGAAATAGTTTTTAAGTTGCAAAAAAATAAACGCTGCTTTCATACACATTTTGACGTAGTCCCTGACACTTTTCTTAAGAATGAATTTCTTCGTATTGTTAAGTCAATTTACTTCCTTTCTAACCTATAACAATTTTATGCGAATTTGGACACTGTTCTGATATGCTACTGTATAAAAACTATGAAAGCTAAAAAAAATTTCATGTCAGTAAAAAACCGTTAGAAGATGTGTCTACAAAACAATCCATATCTCGTAAATGTATACAAGTTATTAACCTCAAAAGAAAAAATAGGTGAACCGCCTCCTTATAATGATGGGTTTCTCCCTACTCACACTGTTTATGTGAACATTAATTTTTCATCTCATACTGACTGTTTGGAAAACTGTGTTTTATTTCGTCTCATCGTTTGTGATGTTTGTTGTTTTTTCTGTTTGTGTCCGACATCTTTGTTTTGTTAAGTCTCATCGTTGTGTCGTTTGCTGTATTTCTGTTTGTGATTTTATTTCGTCTCATCGTTGTGTCGCATGTCAACTTAGGTCTCTTTTTTAAATTTGTGTAATTTCTTTAATTTTCTGTTTGTTCCTTGTTTTATCTGACCAGATTCCAGTTTTGGAATTTCATGTTGTTTGTGTATCCTGATGACTAAAGCAAACTCTGCTTATTTATGTTTTCTTGTCTTATTTTTATTTTTAGTTTTCTTTTGACAGTCATTTATTTAGCAATGGAGTATGTCCAAGCAAATAAATCCAGTCAAGAAACTTTTCATTGCGGCGATAATTAGCCAAAATTATAAAACGTTTGGTTTAGAAAAAAATTTTGCTATACAGTAAAAACTAAAAAATATACATACAGTGGTTTTACGATATATATTCCTTTTTTTTTTTAATTAAAAAATAATATTCTAAGAATTACCGTGAAAATAGGACATTTTGTCTTCAAGAGTGAGTGATTGTCACCATTTTGAATTATTTTGTGTCATACCGTTTCTTCTGGGTAAATTTTTGGAACTTTAACTTAACTACGGAATAGAATACATACTGATATAACTTTAGACACCGTAAATATATTTTGTCGTTACTGTTGTTACACATCGAATTGCCGTTAGAAAATTCTTATTACTTTCTTAACTGCAATTAGGTATGTAACAACAGTGACGGAAAATAAAGATTTAAGGTGTCTAAAATTCTAGCAATATGTATTCTATTCCGTAGTTCAGTTAAAGTTCTAAAAGATTATCCAGAAGAAAAGTTATGATACGAAATACAAAAATTCAAGAAGGTGACTACCATTCACTCATAACTAGGGACTTGGAAAAATTCGCGTTTTATTTTAAGCCCACTCTAGAATTCTAGCAAATATAAGTTCGTACCCCTTTCACAATTGGCCATTTACCTACTCCTGGAAGTCGCTGAACCAATAATGACAATGTAACTATAAACACAGGCCCATTTCACTGTGTCGGCGAGCAGTTAATGAATAGCTATTGCCTGCCTGAGTACACATATATTCTTGGAGACTAGCCTACAGGTCAGTGAACCAGCGAATTTTTCCTGTCTCATCTCATAAAAACTTTACAATATTTTGCAATTTCTTCTTGTCACAAAATAATTCAAGAATGCTTTCGCACTGGAATGTAAGTTTCCGCCTTCTAACTGAGTTTGTAATGCTCACTTCGTAGCATCGAAAACCGCCAAAAAACAAGCATTCCCGTCGTAATTTTAAAGCAGGAGAAATTTATGCTGCAGAATGTTTAAATACAATAAATAAAAACACGCAGCTTTCTTACATAGGTTTGATACGCCGTAAAATTGTACGTTCACCAATGCATAGAGCCACGATGTTGTTGCAAAAAAAGGTAATTGCACAAATTTGTTTAAACCCATTACGTGAACATCGCAAACTCTGCTGCATAGCAGTGGCGGATTTAAAGGGGGGGCTACGGGGCTGAAGGGCCCCCCCCCCACAAATCGTGTTAAACACTATGTAACCAAAGTATGTCCAGTCGCCTCAAGGAAACCGGAGTTTTGTTCTGTGACGATCCAAGTACATTTAATGTGTCCTACTTGTATGTGTGTTATTTTCAATATTCTTCAACAGTAAACAACAGCACTTTTGAGATGGCTGATAGTTTTTACAATCCATAAAGTCACGTAAGGGGCACCCCCCAAATGCGTTTCTAAATCCGCCACCGCTGCATGGTCCACGGCAGTGACAGCACACGTCTGTGATTTGCCAGCAGAATCCCAAGACAAGCGAAAGTTAAAACATCCAATCACAGACCATGAACCATGGATGATGGTGTGCTCATAAGTAGAGACATGTAAGATTCGCGTTATCAGTTGGTAGCAGACCAAACTTCACTTTCCTATACATAACAGAGCTTACTCTGCTATTCAATTGGCCACGAACTTTAATGTCTAGTCATTTACGTGTGTTGCGTCTTCACAGAGATTGGCCTCTCTACCGTGTAAGCATTCTCCGTGGCAAGTCAGGACAATATCGGCTAGCGGGTGACGTCAAACGAACCTATAGTCACTTGGAGTCTAGTCAGCTGTCAGAAAATAACGCGAATTTCGTGTGTCTCTACTCGTAAGCAGGAACCCCTGTTTTTTTGCGAAAAGAATTTTGCCCTAATTTGTTTCAGTGCCTTACGTGCACATCTGCAATTCTACATCATGGCTATCGGCGCAGCCGTGTCTCAATTGCGGAGCCAAATACAATAACGTTCCTGCGACACCACACGTCTGTGATTTACCTGGTAGAATCCCAAGGCGAGAGAGAGAGAGAGTTAAAATATCCAATCACTGTCGACGAAGCAGAACTGCAGATGTACATGTCAGGCACCGAAACAATGTGAGGCAAAATTCTTTTCGCGAATAATATGCGTCCCTACACATAAGGCATAAAAACTTAATGGTTAGAAGCTTTTATTCATCACAAAATCGTGTCTCTATTGGTGAAAGTCCGATAGATATAAAACTACAAAGGAAAGACTGCACGTCAGTTCAGAACTTTTAACATAGATACTACGGTGTATGCCGATAGAGCCAGTGATTTTTGGTGAAATGAATTCTGCAACAATGTGTTTCAATGCCTTATGTGAACACCTGTTTCTCTGCTTCACGGTCAGTGATTGGAAGTTTTTAATGTTCGCCGTCTCGGAGTCCTACCCGCACATCACGGACGTGTGGTGTCGCGGTAACATTGTTCTGGTTGGTGCAGTCAAATGAGTCACGCCTCTTTACAATTGCATTCTACCAATAACTACGAAGCAGTGCTGCGGGTGTGCACGTAAAGCATTTAAACAAGTTGTTTCAGAATTCTTTTCACCAAAAATCACTGGTTCTATGTATGCGACGTGTTTTCCTTGGTCGACCTTACATACTAGCTTTTTGAGGCCCAGGATATTATCCTAGAATAAATTAGACCCAGGATATTATCACAGAATAAATAAGTAGTAACAAAAACGACATTGCGTATCTTTATAGGACTCTTTTTTTTCTTTCGTTTGTCATGGTGTCGGAGTTCGTGGATGTTTGGTTACACTGAAGTTACGTAGGCTCTATTATGTAATCTGTAAGGGAATTGTCGCGTAACGTCTCATTTGACACTTCTATAATATACAGGATGTCCATAAAGTACCGATATTATTTTAAAAAATTATAACTAGGAAACTATTAGAGATAGAGAATTGTGGTTTGTTTTAAAATGTTTATACAGTTCTCAATTTTTTTTGTTCTAGGTTGCGAAATTGGATTACATCAGAATGGCGACATTCCAGGAGAAGGCTCAACGTGTATTCTGGTATGCAGAATCAAAATCTGTGACGACGGTAATGTGGCAATGTCGAAGTGAATATGGGAGGGCACCCCCGGCAAAAACTAGCATAATGAGGTGGTTCAACAACATTAAAGAGACAGCCAATGTCTAATGCCTTCCTCGAAGTGGATATCCCCCTGTCCATACAAATAAATTACAGTATTTGTTTCAAATATAAGCGGTTGTTTAAACCAGTGTCGCAAATTCCACAAGGCTTTGTTTCCACGCTACCGCGAGAACTGGTACAATGACGACTAAACCGCTTCCGATGTCGCTTCTGATAAAGTTATTTATTGTCTGACATTGAGACTTGAATCGTCACGTTTACCATTTCAAAATATTTGAATTATAACGTAAACAAATAACAGTGTTCCAGGCACTAAATGGTTACATAAGACAGTGACTAATTCACGTGGAATTGTTCATATTCATATACACTTCAAGAGCTGGCACATAACCACAATGAAAAAAAAAAAACCTTCCTTATGTCACTTATGATAGCATTATTTGCTCTTTGATATTATAAAATACAATGCAGCATGGAGGAGGGAACATGAATGCTCGGAGAAAACCAGCACACCATCGACAATGCATGGATAGTTTTCAATAGTTTTCCACGTGCGAAAATGGGACAAGATGGGCTTCGAGATCACGTAGGATCGAACGCAGGTTTTCCGTGGTGGGACACGAGCAGGCTGACTACCAGTGGCAGATTTACGAATTTTCGCAATATGGGTACAGATTATGGTTAGAAATGATGATTTATTGCGGGAAAACTTGACTATTTACTGGGTTTCAACATACGTTCAGCTTACCAGAAGATTACTGACTTTCTCTTGTACGTAAAGCTGTTGCCCTATTTGACTGCAACAATAAGAATCCCAGTAGCGTAATATTTGATGTCTGTTACTGTCTCCAGACAGCTACTCAATCATATGTGTTGCAATCAACTACAGCTTTTTCAAGGGTATGTTTTGTGCCAACATAGCCGTGTAAACATTGCAGTTTCTTGCAACACGAATGATTGGCTGATATAGGTCTCACACAACGCAGCTGTCTGCAGACCAATAACAGGCATCAAATATTACAATAGCATGATTCTTATTGGTTCAGTCAAATAGGGTAATATTACCAAGGAGAAGCGGAAGCAGAAATCTTTTTATAGGCTGAACGTGCGTTGAAACCCAGCAAACAGTCAAGTTTTCCCGCGATAAACCATCATCTATAAAGAAGGGTAGACATGATTTTCATCACTCCTCTCCACTTTATTTTTCTGTTCGAAAGTTTCTTGAAAGATATCTTATTTATTTTTTCGGTCACTTTTACTTGTCCTCTAACAGCACAAGACCACGGCATTAGGTACACGGGGAACGTAGGTAGGACTCGACCGGGGAGCGTTTAAAAATTAAGTTTTTAATTCAGCTAATAAAGTTAAGAATATGAAGGCAACTCTTTGTTTTCCTTTGGAGGGAGTGCATATAGATAGAGACCCAGAAATTTCGCGGGTTCAATGACCAGACGGCTGGACTCCATAGTCCTGTATACACTTTGTCTTCAGATACTTGTACATTGTCTGCTGCTCCAGTGAGTGGCCAGTTGTACATGTGACAAGGTAGCACGGGAGCCAGTGAGTGTTTTGATGCAGGTCTATTATTGGTTCACAGTCCTCAAGGAAGGTTTTTGTTTACAGCGATCCAATTGTGAAAGCAGTTAAGGGGTATTGATCCCTACCACCTTGGATTTATCTGTTTCTTCTCGATAACTTCTGTTCCAGTCGATGTGTCAAAATTATTGTCACGACAAGGCATAGATACAAACTTATTCGATTTTCTGTAATTGCTGGAACCATAATATATTCATTATTTTGCAACGGGAAACAGCTGAAAAGGAAAAATTGCTTTATTTACGGGAGCGACTACAGAGGCCGCAACATTAACAGAAACAATGCCATATGGATTCCAAAAAGTGAATGAAACAATCAGCGTGAAAAAAGTAAAACAATGTGTCTAATCATTGATTTATAAGAAAACCGTAAAACCGACCTTACAGGAATCAATCCCCCTTAATGTGAACCGTTGTTTAAAATCTAGCGTCTTCTCAAATGAATTCGCAAAATTTTCAGGTCTCTACTTTTCGGTAAAATGAACTTTCACGAACTTGTGTCAATGCCGTATGTCCACACCTTCAGATCTTCTTCATAGTCAGTGACTGGAAGTTTTTAACTCTCAGAGATTCGGGGTACTACCCACAAATCACAGATATGTAGAGTCACAGTAACCTAATTATGATTGACACAATGACATAAGAGACGTCTTAACACAAAGACACGCTGCCAATAACTATGAAGCACAGCTTCAGATGTGCACAGTGGCGGTGGAAGGTATTATTGTAAAGGGAGGGGACAGGGTCGTTGACATACAATTATTTCCGAGTTATTAAAGGGTGTCCCGGGGTCCTCCCCCGGGAATATTTGGATTTAAGTGCGCAAATTGGTATTTTTAAAGTGGTTTTCAAGTCAAAATATTGAATATACAGCTGGCAGAAATTGTAATATTTTTAAATATTAAAACTTAGGGTGGGTACAAATGCCTATACAGCCCCCCCCCCCCTTTCTCCCGCTACAGGATGTGCACGTAAAACTTTTAAAACAAGTTGGTGCAAAATTCTTTCCACAAAAATCAGTGGCTTTATTTATGGTTTAAATGGAGGTTCTTGTTGTTTCTGCCAAAACGTCTGGTTGCTCTCTAGTGTTGGCAACATTGGCGGTGGCATGCACCGGACCATAAAGTTCAGACTCACGTGCTCGGCGCTCGCGTAGCGGTCCGCACCTCAGGCGGAAGTACGCATGCGTCACGTGACAGCCGTTACGCAGCGCGCACTACCTCTGGCTGGGACCAATCCAAAATTCCAGAGCGTGCGCGGGGTCGTCCATGCCTCATGTAATGCCTTTGGCACATTCCATAGAATACTTACAATCAGTGGCGGCTCGTGGGTTGTTGTCAGGTGGGGCTGCAGATAGTCGGGACTATACACTCTTGATGTAAGTGCTGTAGACCAACGACCATGAAATATTTGCCGGCTACTAGATGTATTGTGACCACTCAGTAGTAAGGAGCGCCTGAACATCAGCGTGTCAGTGGCTGTCAGCCAGCGCACAACCATGTACAGTTGAAACCAATTACCAAAAAAAAAAAAAATCGTTAGGAATTGGTTTTACCAACGTTCCAAAACAAAACTTTTTTCTCTAGAACGTATTATTTTAAAAACACTCGCTGCCGCCTAAATCTCGTACATTTAATTGCGGCGCAGCAGATTACGCTTAGTGGGGGTACGTTAGACAAATTTATTGTATTTTTAGATTTTGAGCCATAACATAAATTAAATTATATTTTCAAGATTTTTTCTACGACAAAGCATATTATATATCCTTAATAAACTGCTTGACATTAATGGTAATGGAGTCTTGTCATTAATTTGTCATGCAGAATCATTGCAAGATAATTATAGGTTAACTCTCAAGAATTCTCTTGCAATGATTATGCATGACAAATTAATGAAAGATTCCATTATTATTTATATCAAGCAGTTTACGAAGAGTATGTCCTATTATTTGTCGAAGAGGAAATTTTCATATCCCAACTTCAATAAATGTTATGGTTCAAAAACTGAAAATACAAAAAAAAAAAGTCTAACACTCCTCCTTAAGGAGGCCATCTACCCAGGCCGCCGAATGGTGTGCAGAGCTTCGGTCGTTTCAAATTGTTGGAAAATCTCTCACCGCACATGAACAAAGGCTGCTTTTGATTAGCTTTGGAATAATGATACACGTGAGTAAACCCATTTCAAGTTCACCAGTACAAATTAAATAATATTTTCTAGTGGCCGAAAATGGCGAAAATTAGTGTGTTTTGCGGTCCATTTTGTGAATGTAAATCTTGCTACAAAATCTGTTGAATGTATAATAGGCAGGTAAAATATACCTTTATATTTAAGGCCATGATCTTTCATTTATTTCGAACAATAGCAAATAATGTAAATATTTTTTAACCAAATACATTGAAAAAATTTGAGACTGTGATCAGTCATACAACACACAAATTTTCCAGATTGTTTTTTTATGATGTGCTGTTTGCTTGTTTCATTTTGGCTTATTTTGACAACAAAACATGTGCTATTTCAGGGGTAAAAATCTAAAAATTTGTTTGGCCTATTGCAACAGAAAAATTCAGACGCAAACGATGATATATAAGTGTTAATACTGCCAGAAAGAATTTTTGATAATGTATTAATTTGTGTTAAAAAAATATTTTCGAAACCACTGCTAAACTAAAGAGCGGTGCATTAACACTAAGTCATAAGATGATACATCCCTGGAAGTCTCATAGAGGCGAGTTGTCTGTGAGAAGACTGCATCCTAGTTCAGGTATACTTGCACCTAGAGACTAGGGTGAGGCGTGTTGCCCGTCGTGCCTCGCCCTTACAGCTTCCGCACTTCTAGGCATCGAATGCGCCAAATATGTTCACCTAGAGAGCCACCTTAACAAATGCATCATTCTGGGAATGTCTGCTCATAAAGTCGGCTAACAATATCTAGAATTGCTGTTTTGTAGTTTTCTTCTTCATTATTGACTTTTAAGAGCGTATATGCTTCAGTTGATGTTTTTATCGTTTATTTACCAACCATATCGGCAGTGGCGGATTTAAAAACACATTTGGGGGGAGGGGGGGACAGTTGACGTTATGTGTTGTAAATAATACCAGCCATCTCAAAAGTGTTGCTGTTGTTTACTGCTACAGAACATTAAAAATTATACAAACAAGTAGGACACATTAAATGTACTTGGCTAATCATAGAACAAAACTACAGATTCCTTGAGAACACTGGACATACTTTGCTACATAATGTTGAACACGATTTGGGGGTAGCCCGGTAGCCACCTCTTTAAATTCGCGACTGCATACCCGGCGTTGTGTACTACGCAGTTCTGCAGGACTACTTGCCTATAACACAGAGGTTACGAAAGACCAGAGAGACGCGTCCTTCAGCGGCTGTACCAACATTTTTTTAATTGCCAGCAGCTTAATACGCCCACGACCAACAACAATAACCAAGAACCTAAAACACCGCAGTTCAAAGTACTCAATAATCAAGTCAACATTAAAATTCTAGAAGATTCAAGAACAGCACGATTCCCGGCACAGGATATAAAAAACCGAACCGCCCACACGGCGGTGGTTACTGAAGAACTTAGCTAAGCCACAGACTAAATAGTAATACAGACGTGAAATGACGTGGCGACTTATTTGATACGGGCGAACTTCGCCGCTGATTGGCTGCCCGAGTCTGTTGATACCAGTCCCGTGTCTGTTTGTCTCCTACATGTTACGACAGGTTTCCCAATGTCCTGGCTGCCGGCTTGCTAGGCAGCCGCTTTAGATCGCATAGAGGTAATATGTAGTAGAGGGAGCATGACGTCACAAATGTGTGTCCAACATGTTCTCGAGTGTTTGGTGTCGTTTATTTATGTTTTCTCGGCGTTAAAATGCAGTCATGTTGTTTGAAACTCATAGCGAACCTTCCAGAATAAATATTTAGTCATGTGGTGTCACCAAGATCTCGGTTCAAAACCTTATAGTAAGTAAGTAGCTAATATTTACATTTTACTAAAAACAGCTGGGTTAAGGAAAACAGTAACGTGGCAGACATTGTTTACATTTGTCGTTCTGAAATTTCTACGCAATTGTGCTATGCGATAATATGGTTGTATTCTCTCCTTAGTTCGTATATTCATATGGTACCAAAATAACCTAACATGGTTGTGATTACTAAGCAATTATTATCTTTTCTCTCAATTTTATTTCAAATTTCCTGCGCATATTTCACTAAAGTCACGTGACACATGTTGAACACACAATTTCGTATGCAGCTGTATAGAGGATACTCCCTCTACCCTATAGTTACTCTAAGGTTGTAGGTATTTCCGTCATGTTGCTGGCCAGCGAAGCTTTTTTGCTAGTGTGTGGGACAGAGTTTTCCGATCTACCGGCTATTTGGCTTCTGTATTTGTGGATATTATTTAGATAAACCAACCTACACATTTGAGCCCTACCTTGTGAGAGCAAACCGAGATAGAAATATTTCGCGAGTTCAATGACCAACATGTTATAATCCATTATCCTGTGTATACCGAAGCCCTACAATTTGTCCATTACCTGCTACTCATTCAGACAGCAGACAATGAACGAATAGACGAAACTTGAGTATGCATAGGACATTGAATTCCACCGTGCAGATCATTGACCTCTCGAATTTTTCCTAGCCCTACCTGTAGATGGTTCACGGAAAAGTAAACAATTTTGAAGACCATATTGTCTTGAATACTAATCAAAATATCATATTTATTGTCGAATCAAACATAAATATTTGAATACGTTAAAATTTATTCACTTCGATTGTTACTTCTAGAGAGATGATGGTATATCCTGAAAATATTTTGTGCCAACATATCTTTGAAAACGCTGTAGTTTCTTGTAGAACAATGATTCGGTGATATACTTCTGACACAACGTAGCCACAGAATATGTAGGACTACAGAAGTGAAACACCCGGTTGTACAGCGAACTCAGTCACACACGCCAGCAAACTGGCTTCCCTGGCCAGCAACATGGCGGAACTGCCTACTGCCAATCAGCGTAAAGCGGCTACTCTGCTAGCCGGCAGCTAGGACAACTGGAAACATGCCGTAACATGCAGGAGCCAAACAGACACGGAACTTGTATAAACAATCTTGGGCAGCCAATAAGCGGCGAAGTTCGCCCGTATCAAATGAGCCGCCACGTCATTTCATGTCTGTATTACTGTTCAATTTGTGACGTAGCTGTCTGCTAACCAATAACAGGCATAAAATATTACTATAGCGGGATTCTTATTGGCTCAGTCAAATAGGGCAACAGCCCCAAGTACAAGCTAAAGCCAGTAATCTTCTGGAAGGTTGAACGTGCGTTGAAATCCAGCCAACAGTAAAGTTTTCCGGAGATAAACCATCATCTCTAACTATCTGCAAAGAAAAAAACAACCTATTATGTCCTGTGCTCCTTGTATCAGGAATGAAGGCAGCACACCAGTGAGGTGCTTGCGTTGGCTTCCTACGAACCTGCCCACAGCAATGCCGGAATCACAACCGCACGACAAGAGCTACATGACAGGCGCGAAGCGACACTAAAAATTATTGTATTGTTATTACAAAAACAAGTTTTGCTGCTGCCCGACAAAAAAAAAGTAAACAGTTGATTGGTACTACATACTAACAGTACTAGGACGGCAATCACAGATGTTGATATTATAATTTTTTTATAACTTTGAAATTATTTTAAAATCCAACTGGCATTCCGAAATCTTGAAAGAAAGAAAGAAAGAAAGGAATACACGTTTGCTTAATAATATTATGATTTACTTGTGATAACCAACAAAAATTTCTCTTAAATTAAACTAAGGTTAATTCTACTACAGGTTAGAAAGAAAATGTATATTTTCTTATGAAAGAGTTCGGCACAGGGAAAATTTCTGCCGCTAGTTTCGCTGCAATCGTATGTGGACTTGAAAAATACGAAACTGTTGTAAAATTAATTTTAAATAGGCTTGGAAATTACAGAAATCATTTAACTTAATTTTAAATTTAAAAGAAACCAATTCCGAGTTTTTAATTATCAAATTAATGTAACTTAAATTCAGGAAAGCTTTGTGATTGGTCAGTTTACACACATTAGCGATACTAGCGTTTAATTTTCCATGTGCCAAACTTTTAACACTGATCTTTCTAACAGGCAGTATAATTAACACGAATTAAACAAACGCAGTTTGCTACCAACTCACCAGTTTCGCCAAAATTTGGGTACGAAAACAAATTCCGACTCGAATAAAATCGATGTACAGTAATTACTATTCGGAATTCGCATAACGTCCTCCATATTTGTCGAGCCGACGTCAGAGAAACCTCGGTGATGATTGATCGGTGTACAATTTTCGCTTTTCGTGTCGCAGCGCCCCTGTCGCGCCATTGTGATTCCGGCATAATTAGACTAGCATCGAATACCTTTTATAAATTATCGCTGGTACATTTCACCGCTCAGGAGGGCTTAGGAAGCAGTATTTTCAATAAGCATGATATATCAACAGTTACATTGCGTCCTTGTCCGATGTGTGTTTTCTTCTCCTACATTGGCACATCAGGCGCATGTCGAATAGTATTCTTATTAAAGCGTTATTCCCTGCTCATTACAACGCATTTGAAGTGCGTGGTAAGCGGCGTCTTTGAATTTTTGGAAAATTGAGACTTTCAATGAATTATTAGCGTACATTTATGACCCGAAAAAAAATTTAGCATCATCCCCTTGTCTTAATAATTTCCAGGTATTTGACATATTATTCAAAAATACAGGCAAGCCGATTTTCAATTCATCTACTCAATGTTTGTATAGTTTATTAGTAACTTGAATTAAAAACTGCAATACAAACAAAAATAAAATACTTGGAATTTTCCACACGTACTTTATCACCATAACAACTAAATAAATTTTCAGTGTTACGCACGTTTCTATTGTGCTATATTAACTGTACTATCCTAATATTTTTAGAGTCAGTAATAACTTTTAATAATGTCTGCATACCGTACAGTTGCGTGGGTTGTATTTTTATTTTGAGTAAGTTACAACAGCAGAAAATTTTGGATTCTCACACCATTAAGCACAAACCAAGAGACAAAATTATTTTTCTATGCTGTAAAATTGTCACTAAAGGTAATGACTAAATTAAACAACATTACGTAGAAATAGACAGTAACGATTATTTTTACTGCAGAAAAGCTTTGAACGCTAATGGAGGGCTAACACACGAAGCCAACGTTAGTAAACAGAGGTGCTGAAGACCGCGTGTTGCGTTAATTGACGTTGAACGTGTTAATTTTAGGAAGAGCATACACAGAAAGAAGAACAAAGGCCAATGCCACGTACCTAATTTTACCATCTCTGTAAAACACAATTATCACAGACATGTATGTTTATACACAATGAACGTTCTTGTTTAACGGCTGTGAATACATCTTACAATGGCACAAGACATAAAGCCAAATTAATATAAAGGAGCAGAAACTTCTTAAAAAGAACTTAACATCGAGAAAAAGAGTTCTGTTGAAGGAACTGAACATCTGTTAATAGTCTACTGATACAGTAAGCAACTATGTTTGCTGGTGCAGTTAAGCACAGTGTTAAATGTAGGTTAAACCAACACATACAGGCTGCTGTAGTAGTGTATGTGATAGCTTATTTTGTAACTATATGTATGTAAATAAAATTCCAACAACAGAATACTTAGTTTCTTCCCAATTCCCTGAGAAATTTCGACAAAATTAAGGATCTGTGCTATGTTCTAAACCAAAAGAATAATACAATGTCAGTAAAACAATGTCTATATTCGGTAATTCCTTCCTGGTGCCAGGTTACAGGACGGTCCTGTTGTCACTTCTTAGCTAGTTTATTCGGAGGGGGCCGCGGTGGCCGAGAAGTCAGACCTCCCGCCTCCCACCAAGGCGATCCGGGTTCGATTCCCGGCGGGGTCGGTCCCTGGATTTTCGCATGTGGTATTCGTGCCAGGTGATGCCGCTGGTCGGCGGGTTTTCTCGGGGATCTCCCGTTTCCCCCGCCCATTCCTTCCGGCACTGCTCCATACTCATATCGTGTCATCCCTCACCAGCACTAAAGACTTCTCTGTTGAGCGCTGACCAAAAATCTTTCACTCACTCCTTCTTCGGAAAGAGAGAGAGAAATAAATATATAGTGTGTGTATGTGTGTCATAATTAATATAGACAATGCAGTGTAAGTTGTCGCAAAACTTCATGCCAGTACTAAAGAAAAACCTTTCTCAAATATGAAAAGAAAAAAAAAGTACATGAACTTGGTTCCGTAAACACATCACAGAATTTTATACACCATAAATCTTTATTTTACGTCGCTGTTGTTACAGGACGAATTGCAGTTAAGAAAGTAATAAGAATTTTCAAACTGTAGTTCGATCTGTAACCACAATAATGACAAAAATATATTTACGGAGTCTTAAATTCTATCAATGTGTATTCCATTCTGCAGCTAAGTTAAAGTTCCAAAAAATTACCCAGCAGAAAACTTACGACACAAAATACAAAAATTCAAAATGGTGACTACCACTCATTCTTAACGCCCAAAGAAAGTATAAACTAAACATGCGCTGGAAGACAGACGGAACCAGCGGACGTGGGAACATGGCAACAGTGTCCGGCGACCCTTCGCTAAACTGAAAGTCCGCGCTTCAGTGCGCATTCCGCAATTAGCAGCTCCTGCTTTCTTCACTACACCGCAGTCCGCTCTCCGACACACTCGGTCACAGAACAACTAACACAGCAGAAGTGAAACTGCCGCAAGTGTGCACATGTCTAACAAGAAGCGCATACGAGGGAATAGTAAGGACGTGTGGGGCGGGGGGAAATTGTGAAACAGAGTGGCCACTCATAACAACAAAGAAAATTCTCTGATTTCCTTGACCGAAAATAAAAAATTTTCCCGATTTTCACAAGCATCAAAACAACTTTTTGGCAAATTACTCAAAGTATTTTCCAATAACGGTAAATATGTCAAGTTATTTCGAAAACTTTCGTGTTGTCCAGCCAGTGAACTTGACAAAAATTTCAGTGGATAAAATTACAATGAATATCGTTGGCCGTTTTTAGCCATACGGGAAAAAATATTTTGTGGCAGATACCTCGCCAAAAATTTTTGTACTCGCCACAAAAACACTTTGTTGCCACCACATAAAAAATTGGGGTCCCCATAAAATAATTTGACAGGGCACATTTACAACAAGATTTTTCTTTCAGTGTAATTTGAGGGGTCCCAGGCTTATATATATATATATATATATATATATATATATATATATATGTGTGTGAGATAACGTACACAGAGATAATCATACCTATATATAACAGCTTCATTTACATCGCCTTACATAACTATCGTCCCTGATTTTCACGAAAAAATTTCTGACTCATATTGTTTCAGTGCCTCTTACATGCTTACCTGCAGTTCTGCTTCATTGTTATTGGCAGAGTGTCTTCGGGGAAAAAAACGCTTGTCACATGACTGTACCAATCAGAAAAAGGTTACTCCGATACCACACACCGAGCGAGGTAGTGCAACGGTAAGACGTTGGACTCACTTACGGGAGGACCCGGGTTCGATTCCCGGCTCCGAGCATCCCGACTGCGGTTTTCATTCCAGGTGAATGCTGGGATCGTTCCTTAACAAAGGCCATGGCCGACTCCTCTCCCAGCTCCTGTCATTGTACCAAGTTGTGTCACCGTCTCTAATGACCTCGCTGTCGACGAGATGTAAAGCCCACATATCCTTACCTTGTCGATACCATACGTATGTTATTTGGAGTAAAACATTAAGGTTCCTATCTTCCTGTGCTTCAAACGCACTGCAGCGAGTTACAAGTAATCATATTTGGAAAAAAATATCACAACGCGCATTACGTTTGTACATCTACGAAAAGAAAACACATTTCAAACAATGGGTAAAAACAGCTGTTTGAAACTGCTGTATCTAGGAAAATTCTAACCGGATTAGAAAAACACAAAAATATAAATAGGCGCTGGAATTTGAACCATAAGTATCGCAAATATAATAATACGGTCGTCGCTTGAAGCCCAATAGGAAAAAGAATAATAGTGTGTAGAGGCGATATTGCATTACATAAGCCGACCAACGTCACTCTTAACGCTCCATCGGTTTTGTGCCTCACGTACACCAACGCAGCCTACCTAGATAAGAACCTTAAGGGTGTCCAAGTGCGATAAAATCATAATTTTATATATTTTTATTAAATATAGTTAGTTTTGTAGGCGATACTTGTGAGTGTACTTTACTATAACAAAACAATTTTAGCTCTCATAGTTTTCTCATAACGGCGCGTCGAAGTCAAAATTTGCTTGTTACGCTGCCATGTAAATAGTGAAAATCAATTAACCTACTTAAATTAAACAATTTACTGTTAGCTTGCGTCCCATGAGCTATGCAATAAAACATTTAAAATGAGCTATGCAATAAAACATTTAAAATCCCACAATGCCATATTTTGAATTATTTAAAAACAAATCACAGAAGTAGGCCTACAGAGCAAATTTGCTAAAATTCAAATTTTTTTTTAAATATTAAAATAGTTCGCGGGATGTTTCTTAATTTATTACGTAGCCCGCGGAATGTTAATTCACTGTGAATTATCTCATCTACATTTAAGTCAACTGGTTTTCACTATTCGCATGGCAGCAGAACATGCAAATTACGACTTTGACGTACCGTTATGAGAGAAGTCTACCACCTAAAATTGTTTTGCAAGAGGAAATGGCACTAGTATCGTCTACAATACTAACACTATTTCGTACAAATATATAATTATGATTTTATCGCACTTGAACACCCTTCAAACATGTAAGGGTTAAAAACTTCCAATCACTGACCATAAAGCAGAGCTACAGACGTACACATAAAGCACCGAAACAAGTAAGTGCAGAAATATTTACATAGATAAAAGGGTCCCTACACATAACTCGTGTACAACGTCCTTACATCGTGCCGTCGTTTACACAGTAAATAATTTACTGCACGCATTAGCTGGAATCACAATTTGAGGACATGCATAAAAGTTAAGAAATTTGAACTTCCTGACAGAGTGTTACGTTTTGTTCGTATTTCGCACCTATTGTGCAATTTTGTGCTCTGAAGCTATAGTAAGATTTCAATTGGAAGCACAACGATGCTACATCAAATGCTGCAGCAGAACACGAACTACAACACAACACGAAAATTATGGATAAATCTGTAATGCGAGGTCTTAAAACTGATCATAATAGTAATTTAAAAATAACACAGGCACAAATGTTAAGCATATTTACAAAGCCATAATTGTGTGATGAACAAATAACTTACGTGTTCTTAACTTTCCAACCAATTTACAGTTTATTCTAAATATACACGTTTACGTATAACATGTCTGGTTATAGTATTACTACAGACGGGAAAAATTCGCGAGTTCTCTTACCTGTAGGCTAGCCTAGACGAATATGTGCAACAGCAGCTGATCATTAGCTGCTCGCTGGTACGGTAATATGGGCCTGCATTGAGTTAATTTTTATTATTGGCTCAGAGACTTACATGAGGTGTCAAGTAAATCAAGGACCAATTGAGGACTTAACATTCAAAAGGGACCATTTTCGACAAAAATTAGCTAGGTACATAGAAAGGTCGAAGACATACCTAAAGTGCTATCTCCTAGTGATATTCGTGCGCACCGTACATCAGCCCAGTTAAGTGGATGGAGTAACATCAACGCATTCTAGTTCATCGAAAAAATATATATCGATGTTCATAAGTGTTTTGTATTAATTACTGTTCGATTGCTCCTATTTACTAATTGCCTATTGTAAAAATTATGTGAACGCATTTGGATGATTCCTTGTTCATTGGTTTGTCGCAATATACTGTTTTCGTTATTATCTCGAAACATACCGTTTGCCCCTTATGAATGTTAAGTCCTAATATTGTGAAAGTGATACGAACTTATAGTTCACGGA
Source organism: Medauroidea extradentata (assembly GCA_003012365.1). NCBI lineage: Eukaryota > Metazoa > Arthropoda > Insecta > Phasmatodea > Phasmatidae > Medauroidea > Medauroidea extradentata. The sequence continues at coordinate 43,593 of PNEQ01124192.1, read as the reverse complement.
ATTCTAGCTTGCGCCTAAAAGAAAACGCGAATTTTTCAGGTCCCTAAGTATTACGTGATACTAAATGCGAACTGCCTGTACTTGTCAGGCCAACATTTTCTGATCTTACAGCATCTGGAACGAAAAATGAATGTACAGTTTATTTTAAGACGTTTATGGGTGCAATGTTCCTTGTTTGAAGGACAGAGAAAGGTGAGTGGGATCAGATTGCCACGCTGAACAAGAACCGCATCGCCTATATTCATGGTGTGCTAAACTTGCGTGCAGTGTTTTCATAGTAGCCTTTTTCGTCCGAGACTTCAAGGCCACACGGGTTTCTTTTTACACTGTTTTTGCGAATATTACTTTTTAACAAGTGTGTTGAAAATGTAGTCTAAATTTTTTCTTAAAAAAATAGTCGTACTTTTATTTGCCAATAATTGACTTAAAATCTACTAAACTGTGATAACGAGCAAAAATTATTTGAAATTTTTGTTTTGGAAAACTTTGTCATCATAGAAGAAAACAATTTTCACCGCTGGTACGTTTGACCGCAGTCTATAAAAGCTGATTTAGTGATGTCGAAGGGTCCCAAAGCAATGTTTGTAATAAGCGTGCTGCATTGGTAAAATCACATAAGTACAGTTCTAAGAGTATTTTTAACACATAAACGTAACGGGAATAAGTTAAGCGGTTTCGAGGTTCTTGATCCCTACTAACGAGATATGTAGAATGAATGAGGTGAGCTGAATGCGGAGCAGTGACGGAATGAGAGAGGCTTGGGAAACGGAAGTTCCCGGAGAAAACTCGCCGGCCAATGGCCACGTCCGCCACGCTTCTCCTATGCAAAAAAATCAGGGACCAACCGCCGGGGGCCGAACCCTCATCGCCTATGTGGGAGGCGAGAAGTCTGACCCTCGACCACCACGGTCCCTACTAAAGTGCATTACAGTGTGCAAATACACTGAGAGAAATAATTGTTTCATTATGCAAAATATATTTGTTTGGGTGATGTTTGCTTCAGCTAAACAATATTTGGTTCGTAAGACCAAGCTTGGAGTCTTCCAAACAAATTTAATTATTTCCTTTGACCAAATAATTCATTTAAACGCACTTTGTCTGTGCCAAACATATAATTGGTTACTATTGCACATCGAATAGATATTTTGTGTAAACAAACAACTTGTTACAACTTGTCAACAATATAATGTCGTTAGTTATAAGTGATGTACTTTGAAACAACTATTTTTTCCGATGGACTAAATGATTTTGTTGGCGAAACTAAATCCATTTGGTTGACTTGCGGAAGATGGCAGACTAGTGTGAACGAGTGAAAAGATGGCGAACACTGTATACCTCAACTTTCAAAATATAAGCTTGTGCGACAAGTAGGGCGTCTGAACTGTTAATCAGCATAATTCAAGTATCTTAATTTTAGATATAACAATTTTCAAAGTGGTTAATTCGATCGATCACAAAAGAAAATGCTGTAAACTTGAAAAACACCGCAGCTACACGTCTCGTTTCTTTGTGCTGCGGTGCACGGCAATAATTTGGTAATATTATTTGACGTCGTTTACCTTCTCGCAGACGGAAGACAAACATGTTTGAAAATAAAGCAGTAGGTACAATCGTAATTTAATATTAGGCACAGTTTTTCCTATACATAAAACAATCTCAATGTCACAGAAGCACTCGTAGCTCAGTTGAGAGTCCAGCCGCTTGGCTCAGTGGTTAGCCCTCCTGGCTGCTGAGTCAAGGGTCCCGGGTTCGGTTTCCGGTCGTGGAGGCGATATTTACTGTCACTTCCTCGGGTTCAGGACTGGGTGTTTGTGTTCGTCTTGTCTGTGTACCACGAGTCAACATACAATTACAACGACAACTACACAAAAACAAAGTGCCTGGGGATTACATGAATTGGCCAACTTAAAAAAAAAAAGCCTTGCCATTGTATCAAACATTTACGAAAAAAATTGGAAAGGCGTGAATATAAAGCGACAGGTAAAGAGATAATGGATCAAATCCCGGCCCGACCGTACTTGTTTTTGTAGGTCTTAAAATTTCAGAAATTTTCTAAGTTTATAAAATATAATTTTTTTAGTTCTTAAAATATTGCATGTGCATTTAATATGTCCAACGAAATATTTTACAACCAGCTAAATATTTGGTACTGCTAACAAAATCCAGCTATTTGCCTCAAACAAATCGAATGAACAAAATAATTTGGTACGAGAAAACAAATATTTCGTTGCCCCTGTACAAACAACTGATTTGGTTGATTCAAAATAATTTGGTACGAGAAAACAAATATTTCGTTGCCCCTATTCAAACAACTGATTTGGTTGATTCAAACAAATTTTGTTTGCACCAACAAATTTTTTTTCTCAGTAAACTGCTGTGAGCACATACGTCATTATTATGGAATTAAATTGCAAATAACTTCCATGTAAGAACGTTTGTAGATCTACAAAGAAAACTAACTAGCAACTTGTTTCCCAATAAGTTTTAGTGCACAGTTTTACCAGTACACTCGTGAGAGTATTATCTCAGTCAAAATCAAACAAATGCGGGACTTGATAAGTATTGAGCTTGGATTCTAACACTTACTGTCAAACCTGTATAGAGAAATTTCAAACTACAAACAGGGACAGAAATGCATATCGTGAATAAAGCTACATTGAGGTAACGCAAACAAATAATAACTGAGATGTGTCTTTGTACACGAGCTCGAGAAAATTGACTAACGGTACAAGGAAAAAAAAATATTTTTAAGTATATACCACTTTAGTAATACCTCAAATGTTCTCCACGTATCTTCTGCTACCCCCTTTCGACACCGGGAAAAATAGTTTTGTGTAAATATTATAGTTCTACCAAAAATTTATTTTGGGAACTGGAATAAATAGCATTACGTTTTACATTGCCTTCAGAAGTCGAAGAAGAATTCAGTATTTCAGAGAAAGCGGATGACATTATAGTGCAAGGCAGTAAAAAATTCAGTACTACCCACGGCATTCTACCACACGAGCTAACATTATATGTCGTTAGGGATAAAGTGAGCACTAAAAATTTAACCTCTGAAAAATATCACTAACCGTTACTGCATATAATTCAACATTAACTGTAGTTCTCTTACTTTTGTGTGGTTGGCAGCTAATATACGCAATATAGTTCCGTATATCTTCCTATTTAAATACAACAATACCGAAACAAAATCAACCGAAATCGACGTAATTATATGTTACATAACTAATAAACTTTTTTTTGTAAAACTATGTACATACATACCGACTGCACAATTTATATTACACGCGGAAACGTCAAACGACGTGTCCAGAGAGGTTAGACATTTCTCGTCGTTAGCAGTTACTTGCGGAAAAATACGAATTGGCTGAACATAGAACTTTGGCAGGGCTTTTTTGAGTGCTCACTTTATCCCGAACTGCCTATACATATCCCACAACGAACATAATTTGGTACAGTCGGCATTCGTAGCGTGGTCGATAAAGAGAGGTCATGGGCTCGAATCCCAGCACGGGAATGGACGTTTGTGTCGTTTACATAGATTTGGACAGTTTGTAAGCCATCCGTTGTGAAGCCTAACAGCATAAATACTAAACAATAATAATAATTTCGTACAAGGTACTACAACTATGGCACGTTTTGCAACCTTGATGAAGGTAAACGCCCTTTGCGTAATGTGTACAAATCCGAAAACTTCACAAATTTGGTTTTGCGACAAACTAGGGTGCAAACGCATGTAAATGTCCGCTACGTTTGTGACTGAACCACAGTTTGTTATTACTAGAGACATGCGAAATTCACGCTATTATTTGGAAACAGACCAGACGCCATTGACCTGTACGGCCTTGAACGAAATTTGCGAAGTCATTGGCCATGGGCGCTTGCGTGAAGTCATTTACGTATTTGGCAACTTTGCATGCGATCGGTCACTTTAAAAGTGGAAATTATAATGACTGGCCAAAAGCGTCCCTCGCTGCAAGCCACATTGTGTGTTAATGGGTAAAGTCGAGCTCACTCTAAAAAATAGTTTGCAAATTTTCCACACGGGCTTATAGTAGCGCTAAGAAAGTAGGTAGGCCTATACTAGAATTGTTTCCTATTCATCCACGGTAACACTCCTAAACTGTTTATAAAACAGTCAAAATATATACTGAAATTATCAAAAGTGTATTGTAAGAACTGTAAATTTTGCATATTTACAAAGCAGAAGTATGGTAACTGTCCCATACTGCGTATAAGTTAATTACTTCCTAAATATTTAGGAAGGTTTTTACAGTGTAGCGAACAACAGCTTCCAGTCTAGTCCGTAGTAAGAAGACAACGTAAATGCTGCAGGTCTGTAGATATTACACAATTCCTGTAGAACTTTGAAACAGTAACATATTCGTGCTACAATGAGGAAAAGAATAAGTATCGCAGCGTCAAATAACGCGGCCATAAATCAGAAGCAATAAATTTGTAAAGAAAGTAATTTTAATGTTTAAGGCCTCGCTCATTAGTTTTGCAGTGGTTTAGAAAATAATTTTTTATTGCAATTTATATATATATATATATATATATATATATATATATATATATATCAGAAAAACATTCTCACAGATTTAACACTTATATATCATCGTTTGTATCTGAATTTTTTCTGTTGCAATACATCGAACGGATTTTTAGATTTTTCCCCTGAAATATCACATATTTTGTGTCAAAATAAGCCAAAATGAAGCAAAATAATTTTTTACTAGCAAACGGTATATTAATTTAAAACAACGCCCTAACAAAATGGTGAATCGTATGACTGTAAAGAGTCTCAAATTTTTTTTTTCAAAGTATTTGGTTAAAAAATATTCGAGTTATTGGCAATTGTTTGAAATGCATGAAAGATCATGGCCTTAAAGAGACGTATACAGTAGAAGCTGGCTGCCGTTCAAAGTATTTGGTTAAAAAATATTCGAGTTATTGGCAATTGTTTGAAATGCATGAAAGATCATGGCCTTAAAGAGACGTATACAGTAGAAGCTGGCTGCCGCGTTTGAGGTACGAAAACTGTCAGGCAATAAGAGCTAGACTCACTTGCGCGACAACAACCAGATAGCCTCTATGTGCGGGACGTGAAAACGGCATGCAGTGTTTGGGTCGTTGGCGCCTTCTTACGGGGACTTTAAGTGGCGACCCTACTTTTAAATTTACGGAAAGTGTGTAGTAAAGTCCAGCGAGTGCTTCTATACATAGTAAAAAATTAATTTGGTTAATTCCCTATACATGAAATGAAAGTAATTTACCCATGCGTGTAATGGGAACTTTTCCATATAATATTGTATAATTCCCATACAAAGTTTGCATTTTCCCTCTACGTGCTACCTTTTTGTATACTTGATGGAATACGTACCATAAATATATGGGAAATTTCTTTGCCGAATTCACGTTTTCAACACTCCTATACAAATGTGTGGTGCAGGTCCAAAGAATTTCTTACAGTGATAATCCTGTTTTACGATTCCGTTTGGTAATTATTTACATTACAGCAGCATGAAAACCCCGTTTTTAGCCATTTTGAGGTGCCCCGAAACAATGTTTTTAAGCATGATACCTAGAAAACAAAAATAGAGGATCAGAGTTTTAAATGTGTTTTCTTTTCGTAGGGAAAAATATCGAACACACGTTTAATAGTAGGCTATATTTTTAAATAAAGTACTCCTGACAGACTGCAAGAATATTCATGCGCCAGCTGTACAGGACTCTTAAGAGGGCGTGGTACATAATTCAACACTAAAAGCACTAATCTGTAACTGTAGGTTTCTTGAAACCAATTTGCAAAAATTAAACGAAGCAATCCTAGACAATACTTTTAGCAAACGTTTTAGACATAATTGTTTCCAGTGTTACGAACTTCTGAGGCATAATCTCTGACGCCGGAACCTCGCGCATTGTACTGCTGCACAACAGATCACGCGCGTAACGAATTAGTAACTTCGGATAAATATTTGCTAACAAAGTTGGCAAATACCATTATCTATGATAATCAATTGAGTATTTTATCCATACTGGCGTTGAAAAAAAGCGTAGAAATCAATTCATGTTTTCAGCGTTTATTTATCTACCACGCACTCTTCAACACCTTTTGTTAACACTCAGCACTGAATGATAGCTTTAATGGTTGACGGCAAGATTCCAAAATCATATACATTTTCACTGTGCAAGCTCATCACAAAGACCATTTCTGAACACGACTTGCTTACATCAGAACATCATTTCTTGCTTTCAAATAGTTTTACATTTAGAGTTATCGTCTTATCAGATTGAAAATATAAAAACACAATATTCAAAATATTGTTTGGCAACAGGCTCGTCGTATTAGTAACGAAGTAATTTCACGCAAAACCATAACTGCGTTAACGATTTTTAAATTTGCACAGGATATTGTTTGTTTTGTAAATAGGCCTATACATACTGTTTTTTTTTTTTTTTTTTTTTTTCCATTAGTGGAAACTTTGTGCCTTTGATAGTTTTCGTTTAACGGCACTTGTCACACCCCAAATTTGCACAAAACAGTTTTATTCAAAGAAATAAAAACCCACAGACTTACAGAAATGAAATAATTCTTACTGGAAAACAGTGTCACGGTCTACGTCAAGATGTGCATGAAAAACTGCATAGAATATTTTTGTATTTTTTAAAAGTTGCAGAATTTGAAATGAAAATATTGTAACAATTATGCAATTTTCTTAAAAACACAAATAATTTAATGCAGTTTTTTATACATTTGTTGACGTAACTCACGACACTATTATTCAGTGAGAATTACTTAATTTCTGTAAGTCAGTTGGTTTTTATTTCACCGTTTTGTGCAAATTCGGGCTTCAACATGCCATTATTAGGGACGTGAAAAATTCTAGTTTTGTTTTGTGTCCAGACTATAATGCTAACAACTGTAAGTTCGTGTACTTTTGCTACTGGTCGTTTGACTTATTTGAATGGTCTCGAGTGAGTGAGATATTTTTGTCAGCGCTTGACATCGAGGTCTTCAGCGCTGGTGAGAGATGACATGAGGTGAGTATGGAGCAGCGCCGGAAACGGGAGATCCCCGAGAAAACCCGCCGACCAGCGGCAAGTCCGGCACGATTCCCACATGCGAAAATCCGGGGACAGACCCCGCCGGGAATCGAACTCGGATCGTCTTGGTGGAAGGCGAATGATCTAACCACTCGGCCACCGCGGCACCCTTGAATGGTCCCGCGCCAGTAATAAATATCACCTAAATGCAGCCCCAATCACGTGGTGTCGCTGTGTCAGTGAGCCTACAGGTTAGTGAACCCGTATATTTTTTTAGGTCTCTAGCGGTGATACAAAAATTTGAAAGCTAAGGAATTTGTCATTACTGTCAAGAATAGGCAAATGTTTATCTACAAAACAAACATTATTTAAACCATAAAAATGTTGTGTGAACACCATTCTTATTGCCAGATTACTTTAACTAAAGAGGCTAGTCAACAGGTAATTTAACTGGCAAAATTTCCGTGGCGCCCACGATGTTGCTGGTCGAAGGTCATGGCGAGAGTGCTCCCAGCGTAAGGCCCCACGGCATCATGACTCGAATGAACATCCGACAATGGACGGCAGAAGTGGAATCATTAACGACCGGGGGTCGGCTATTCCAGTCGCATCTCCCCTCCCCCTTAACGATAACCCAACAGCTGAACGCAGGGGTGATGACCTTGAACTGAAGAGCGACCGCAGCCAACGATGCTATTTTTTTTAGGGAGGGCATGACGTCGAGCTACTACCGACTGGCGTGCCGCTTCATTCCATTTTCTTTTTCCCCCTCCTATGGCCACTAGTACATTTAAATTGTTGAATGATTCCATTAGATAACGACGTACCTAAGTTGGTAGGAACCTGAACAGTTCGCGGCGCTTTCATTTGGGAACAGTTTTAGAGTTCGTAGAATTGTAACTTTGTGTCCTTTCGCTGTTAGTAATAACCGGGAAATTTTGCGAATTCATCAAAAGGGAAGTTAGATTTTAAATTACAGTACATTCGTGATTGGGTAATTGTTGAGCTTGATGACTCTGAACCTATAGCAGACCTGCATTGATAACACTCGCTGACTCTTGCGCTACCTTGTCACATGTACAACTGGACTACTCGCTGCAGCAGCAGCCAATATACAAGTAGCTGAGGACAGAGAGTGTACAGGAGTGTGGATTCTAGTCGGCTTTCGGTTCTCTAGCTGTTGGCTTTGGACTAACACGTAGGGACACATATTTATCGCTAAAATTTCTCACTTTGCTTCAATGCCTACGTGCACATCTGCAGTTCTGCTTCGTGGTCACTAATTGGATGTTTTAACTCTCACGAACCTTTGGATTCTACCGACAAATCACAGACGTGTGGTGTTGCAGGACCGTTATTGTAATCGGCTCAGTCAAATGAGACACGGCTCTTCACATAGATTCGCTGCCAATAACCACGAAGCAAAACTGCAGCTGTGCACATAAGTCACTGAAACAAAGTGCGGCAAAATTCTTTTCGCGAAAAATATGGGTCCCTACTAATTCGACACCTCTGGAAGGCGCTGAACCAATAATAAATAAGCGGCGAAACGCGGACCCGATCACGTGGTAAACTCCATTTCATGTAAGTTTGGATAAATCTGACAGCAACTTATGGGCAATAATTCGTAATATTTTGTTATTTGTGTCACACTTGATAAAAATTTGCAGTACAAATGCTGAACTGGACATCTCAGGTTCATTTTAGAGCTAAAAATTGTCTCGAAATGTGCAATAAATCACAAAATACTTTCAATTTTTAAAAGCCCATAAGTTGCTGTCAAATTTACCCAAACTTATATGAAATGGAGTATATCTCTGTATTAGCGAGTAGCCAATGAGCAGATGCTGTGTGATTGAGTATACATATTCTTGGAGGCTAGCCTACAGGTCAGGGAACCCCGCGAGTCATTTCGATTTCTATCAATTGAGGATTTTTCTGAAAGAAGGGCACATATACAAAAATGGCGATTTAAGGTATCGAGGTTCAAATAATTCGTTAATAGTATTCCAGAGATGCAAATGAAGCTACTTTAAAAATGCAAATAAGCTGAACTTACACATATTGTTAAGTAAATATTAACAGTAGTTAATCCCTTAAAAACTGTAAATTCTCAGATGTTGGTGTGTACAGATCTTTCACTACAAATAAAATACTCTCCTAATCTCCATTACTGGAGTAACTTTACAAAATTGTGAGGGAACGCACTACACAATGTGGTGGTTACATTTAAACGATTTCCCCTAAAAGGGCACATAATTCTATGTGCCTTTCGTCCGGGAATCTCCTCAATTGGTCTAGGATACTGGCGTATGATAAGCAGAAAAATTGTTAAACTGCACATTGTGCCTGCTAGGGTGGCCAGTTTGGTTGCCTGCTTGAAGTTACTTATCCTGACATAATTGGTAGCTGCAACTACGTTTATGAGTTGTTTATGAGGATTTTGGAACGCTCGCTATAGAACATGTTTCATTACATATCACAATTAATGTAGAAAAGAATAAGAATAAAAGTTTTACTTAAGGCCTCGCTCTTTAGTTGTGCAGTGGTTTCAAAAATAATTTTTAAACGCAAATTAATACATGTATCAAAACTTCATTCTGACAGTTTTAACACATACTATATATCACTGACCAGTAGACTAGCCTCCAAGAATGTATGTTTTCTCCAGCAGGCAGCAGCTGCTCATTAGCTGCTCGCTTCCACGGTCAAATGGGCATGTGATTAGTTACATTTTGTTATTGGCTCAGTGACATCCAGAAGGTGTCAAATAAGTCAAGGGCCAATTGCGAAAGTGATACGAACGTGCAGTTGCGGTAATTCTGGCTTGTGTCGGAAAGAAAAAGCGAATTTTTTCAGGGCCCTAATCATCGTTTGTAACTTAATTTTTCTGTTGCAATACACCGAACCGACATTTAGATTTTTACTTTTGAAATATCACATATTTGCTGTCAAAATAAGCCAAAATGAAGCAAAATTATTTTTTACTGCCAAACGGCACAGAATTTAAAAAAAAAAAAAAAAAAAATGCTCTGGCAAAATTGTGTATCGTATGACTGTACACAGTCTCAAATTATTTCAAAGCGTTTGGTAAACAAAAACATTTAAGTTATTTGCAATGGTTTGCAATAAATGAAATATCATTGCTTTAATACCCTGAAATACATACATCACCGATTTGACCTATCAGCAGTTGCGTAGAGAAACAATGTTTCGTAACTAAAATGTTTATTTTTATGACAAAATTATTTTATAGTTACCTACAGTCTCAACGGGAAATCCAGTAAAAAAATTTTTTTCTATATATCTTGTAGCATTACCAATATACAGCTCCTTAAATACCTCATGAAAGAATAATTTTATTAATTTTTAGTTGTAAAAATATTTCCAGAGAGCTTAGCTAAAAAAAATTTCTAAATTTTTAATTACACAATATGCAACTTAAAATGTGTGGATAAACCAAAAGTGAACCATGTCATAATTTTAAAAATAAAATACTCATCATGCACATATCCCCTTAAGGACGCCGCCTACCTGCGCGTTAGAGACTCAGAAACGACGGAGGCATAAGGTCATAAAATATAGCGTCGCTTCATCCATCCAAGGGTTGAACTAGCGTGCAAGGTTCCCGCCGAACTGTTTTTAGTTTGTACATTAACGGTGACCACACAATTTTAATTGTGGGAAAATCTGTAGCAAAGTTCAGTGCACCTGAGTTTCGCATACATCCGGTTAGTACATTTTGAAGTACGGCAGTATGATAAGGTCGTCTTTAGCCTTGCTGGAGCGCTTAGAAACAGTGCTTTTAATACGTACTGCGTCTTAATAATGAGGTTCCGACCTTGTCTGAAGTTTGTTTTCTTCTCGTACTTAGGCACAATGGACATACGTGGAATATTTTCGCAGAAAAATTTATTTTGCGTACGCACTTCAACGCATTTGAAGCGTGAGGCAGAGGGCCGCCTTAAGGCGGCTCCCTGCGTGAACGTGCCTTGGACGTTTGAAGGCTAGAAGTGCGAAAGAGGCGAGGGTGCGAAAGGTGAGGGGGTTTTACTGCCTTTTAACAGCGAGGACTTAAGGCACGGTTTCAGTCGCCACATTAAATTTTATTATTTTTCGCTTTTTTTGAGAATTCTGAGACAAAAAAAAATGTTAAATCGGTGACTATACCGCAAATTATATTTACCTTGAGCTACAATGCAAGCATAGCAATAGAGTTAGTAATGTTTAGTTAGGTCGCAATTTGTCGGGCAAATTATGAATATAAAAAAAAATTCCACAGACATTGCGGCGTAACGATATGTTAGCAGCTAAACCGCAAGGTCTGTACAGTAGCAAAATGTAAATAGAATTTGAGATATAATCGCATATTTAACATATTTCTTCTTAGAATTAAAAAAAAAAGCGAAAAATAATAAAATGTAATATGGCCACCACACACGCCAGCAAAATAGCTTCACTGGTCAGTAACATGGCGGATACGCATACAGCCAATCAGCGTAAGGCGGCTGCTCTGCTAGCCGGCTGCCAGGCCAATTGGAAACATGCCGTAACATGCTTAAACCAAACAGACACGGGACTTGTATTAACAAACTCGGCCAGCCAATAAGCGGTGAATTTCGCCCGTATCAAATGAGCCCCCGCGTCAATTCACGTCTGTATAGGCCATTCACGATAAAGTGAGCACTGCATTGGGTTTTCTTAAGACCGGTATGCAGCCATCTTCATTATTTTTAATATGAAAACTTCAGTGTAACTAAAATCCAGCGTAAACGTTTCAATACACTCATAAGTTAACATCTATTGGCTCAATAAAACATATTTTTAATTAATTACAAGTTCTGCTGAGTGCTCAGTTTATAGTGAACAGCCTATATCACTATATAGTCTGTGATATGGCGACATAAACCGAGCCTTAAGAGCCGATGAGGTTGAAGTGAGGAGAAGTGACAACACAGCCTGATCTGCTTCGTTATTATTAGCAGGGCGGGTGTCCTTGTGTAGAGGCGTCACCTATTTGACTGTGCCAATCAGAACGAGGTTAATGCGACACCAAACGTCTGTGATTATCGGGTAGAACCTCCGAAACAATGAGAGATAATAACATCCAATCACTAGAGACCTGAAAAATTCGCCTTTTCTTTTAGGAGCAAGCTAGAGTTCCAGGAACTATAGGTCTGTGTCACGTTCATAGTTAGCCGTTGACTTACTCGACACTTCCTGGAAGTAGATGGGCCAATAATAAAACTAATGAATACAGACCCATTTCACTGTGTCAGCGAACAGATAATAAACAGTTGCTGTATGTACGATTTCCTTGGAAGCTAGCAAACAGGTCAGTGAACCCGAGAAAATGTTCCGGTCTCTACCAATAACTAGAGGCACGATTATTTCGCGTATTGATTCTAGGTCAGGTTGAACGTCAATAACGTATACTTCTCTCCTCCTGTGATTAGACGAGAGCGGTCTCAACACACATTTGACGACTGCAAGCCAGTTATATACGAGGAAACAAGCTGTGGGGATATCACGTGCTACAGGTTTGTACTGTTAGAAGCCAATGGGTATTCGCCTTCAGCCGGTACACGTATAGAACTGAGACGCCTAGGATGTTGCCAGATGAATACGCGAAATACTCCTGCCTCCGCCAAATCACTAACCATAAAGCAGAGGGTGAGCCCGTAAAGAATTGTAAACATGTTTGTACAAAAATCTTTACATCGAAAACTACCAGTCCTTATGTACAGTCACTGTAAATACAGCTTCACTTGAAACACGTCCAAGCTAACCCCACTGACTCACACTTACCCAATAATAACTCACACGTCCATATGGGTTCATTACGTAAGCGGCAGCCAATTATACCATTCAAGCTGAGCAGCATCAGAAACACGCTCGTGTGTGCATCGGGGAACAAGAGAGAAAGTTGTACGTAAGTCCTTAACCAAAGAAACACTTAATTTATCGGTTGACCACTGACGTGGTCTGGACTGGTTTCGAAATTGTTGGCGTACCTACAAGGAGAGTGCCCGAAGGAAGAGTTGTGCTATTTGAGCCTAGAGGCGATAAGCAGAGACTGGAAGTTTTCGTGAAAATATTTTCTTCGCCACTTGAATTCAATGCCTTACGTGCACACCTACGACTCTGCTAACTACTCAGTGATTGTGATTGAGTGTTTTCAACTCCCACAGTCTTGGGGTTCAACCCGCAAATAACAGACGTGTGGGGTCACAGTAACCTAGTTCTGATTGGCACAGTCATATGAGAGGCATCACTGCACAATTTTAAATTGCCAATAATCGTGTAGCAGAGATGCAGGTGTACACGTAAGACACTGAAACAAAGTGGTGCTAAAATATTTTCCCGAAAACTTTCAGTCTCTAGCGATACGTAGGGACTGGAAAATTTCTCGAATTTTATGACGTGCAGGCTAGAATCCATTATGCTATGCATACTTAAGCCCCGACTATTTGTCCACTAGTTGCTACTCAGTGGAACAACATACAATGAACGAATAGACGGGGTTTGAGTGTGCAATGGATTCTAGTCTACAGGTCATTGAATTCGCGAAATTTTCCAGTCCCTAGTGATAAGGAAAGTGGTGTACACATATGTAGAGATGGTGATAAATAGAGGCACGTCAATTTCGCGGGTTCGACGACTAGCCGGCTGGACCTCACAGTCCTGACACCATGTCCTCAGCTGCTAGTTCACTGGCTGTTGCTCCAGCGAATAGCCACACTGAAGGCAAATGTAGGGTGTAATTTTGTAGGCTTGCTATTGGTCCGTCATACTCGAGGAGTAATCTTATAAACGGTGGCCCAATCGCGAGAATAACTTACGTGTATAGGAGTTTGAAGTCTTACTTGGTCTCAAATGAATTTGCGACATTTCCGAGTCTCTAGTGATAAATCGCGAGAATCTTTCCTGCTAGTGTATTTTTCAAATCAGTGTAGCATCCTGCGCCTTGTGTGATTGGACGACAGTTATGTGGCCGGGTCTAGCTTTTTACAGACGAATCACAGACGTTCAGTTGTAGTGCACAAAAATTAGTATTGGTTCCGTCAAATAAGGACTCGCCAGTAACAAAAGAAACGTGTCGGGAATAAATACATTACACTGAAGCCTGGCTAGAGCCAACTTTTACAGCGATAATGCATCACCACATTCACATGTGTTCACTCATGCACTTACTTCTGAGGAAAGGAAAAAAATAACCAATTCAATGACCTACTCGCTAAATCTGAATTAGTGAATATTCCCTGATGGATGGAGCAGTTTCAACACGTTTAATCAGTGAAAATAGTTAATGTTTAATCAGTGAATATTCACTGATTTACTTTAAGAGTGCCAACATCTCACAAGTGAATCATTGAATATTCACAGTTTTTTCAGTTGTTTTCAAAGAACAGTTTTCACATATTGATTCAGTGAAAAATTACTAACAATCAGTGGACATTCACTAATTAACTTGTGGAATGTCGGCACTCTTTATTGTAATCAGTGAATAGTCACTGATTTCACAAAGGTTTCCCACTGATTCAATTCATAAATCTGCTCCATCCATCGGCGTGAATCAGTGAATATTCACTCATTCAGATTTAGAGTGTACACACTAGAATCCATTGTCCTGTGCCTACGCAATCCCGGTGTATTCGTTCATTGTCTGCTGTTCTAGTAGGTTGAAGCTAATAGACAAATGGCCGGGGCTTAAGCAAGCACAGGAGAGTGGATTCTAACATGCAGGACATTGAATTTATCTTCTTATCCCTACTTGTTAATGGTCATAAAAATTAACCAAGGAGTTTAAAGCCTGGTACACGCTATTCACAATTCAGTATAGAATTACGTACAAAATTCTGCGGCAGTGTGTACCGCAACTACGCTGGTTCCAGACAGAATTATGTACTTAATGTCACAGATACAACCCGTCCTATTTTACATCGTAGTGTATGTTCACGCGCATGCGCAATTAACACTTACAGCCACGGCGCATGCGAAGTACGTAAGCAAGGTTGTCAATGTGATTTGAATAGAAATAAAATTCTTGTTTCTTGCCGGAGTTATCAAAACCTAAATAATACAAGATAGTGTAACTTATTTGAGGGTCACATGATGCGTGTCTTGTTTGAAAAATAGTCTTCGGGAATTCTACAGTTATACTTCACGGATTATAGCAAACAACACCACAAACATGTTTTTCTTCTTTATGTACCGAGTTGTCAGTAAACAGTGATAGTGTGTACGCAACATAAAAGTTTTGCAACATAATTCTGTCATAAAATCTCTATCAATGTTTATGAACAGAAATAAGTAGGCTAAATAATCGAAGGAGACCTGAAAAATTCGCATTTTCGTAACGGCAAAATTTAGTCTTCAAGCAACTGTAAAATCATGTAATTTACACAATTGGCCCTTGACTTATCTGACACATCTTACAGGGAGCCGAGCCAATAAAAAAGAAGCGACTAAATGCAGGCCTACAACAATCATCCAATGAGCAGTTGTTATTCGCTTCAATAAACAAATATTCTTGGAGGCTAGCCTACAGATCAGTGAACCCGCGAATTTTTCAGGTCTCTAGTAATTGAGTAAGTAATTAAGTATAATGTGTACCGGGCTTTATCATAGCCATCTTTAGTAGAAGCCCGCGGCGGTAGACCTGGCAACCATGCCAGGAAGAGTAATTTCAACACTTCTTTTTTCTCTCTCCAAAGGCAGTGGCTTCCCCTGATTCGCCGGTATGTAGGGCACAGTAACGAATCAGGTACAACCATTGCCTTTGTAGAGCTAAAAGAAGTGTTCAAATTACCCTTGTGTGCAGGGTTGCCAGGTCCAAAGCCACGGCCTACTACTAAAGATGGCTAAGGCTTTATACATATTTATAGCTAAGGCTTTATACATATTTATACGGACTGGTGAAAGGATTGTCGCACCGATGTGTTTCAATTACTTCCGTGCAAATCTGAAGCTCTGCTTCGTGTAGTAAATAACATGATGTTTTTAACCCTCAGCGTATTTGGATTCTACCAGCTACTAGGAACCACTGATTGTATTCCCTCAGCGTATTTGGATTCTACCAGCTACTAAGAATCACTGATTATATTCCTGCACGAACTTTTTTTGAACGCCTTACGTGCACATCTACATTTCTGCTTCGTTATTAATGGCAGTGTGCCTTCGTGGAAAGACGATTGCAGTAAAATGTTAAGACACGTAAGAGTTAATATTCAATCACTAACCATGAGGCAGAGCTACAGACGTACACATAAAGCACTGCAGCAAACTGATGCAGAAATATTTTCAACAAAAATAGGAGGCCCTACTTATCACAAACGTGTGTTGTTGTAGTACCCTTGTTCTGATTGGTAGAGAATGCATCTACACGAAGCCACGCTGCTAATATCCAGGAGATATTCTTGTTCCCGAGTTTTTTTCAGGCTGGTGCCAATAACTCAAATATTTTTTAACCAAACGTTTTGAAAAAATTTGAGTCAATGTGCAATCACACGATGCACAATACTGTGGACGCGTTTTTTTTTTATAATGTACCATTCGCCAGCAAAAAAATAATTTCCTTAATTTTTGCTTACTTTCACGACGAAAAACATGGTACTTTGGATAATGAAATCTAAAAAAACGGTTCAGTATAATTCTACAAAAAATTCAGCTACAAATAATAACATATAAGCGTCAAAACTGTGCAGCGAAATTTTGATATGAGTATTAGGTAGCAATAAAAAAATATTTTAGAAATCACTGCAAAACTCCGTAATAAGGCCTTAACGCAAGACGCTGAAACAAAGTGGTGCAAATTCCTTTCAGCGTTAACTACGGGTCTCTATGTATTTATAATGACTAGGGACCATGTTTTTTCGCGAAAAGAATTTTGCCCCAGTTTGTTTCAGTGCCTTACGTGCACATCTGCAATTTTGCTTCATGGTTATTAGCAGCGTGTATATGTGAAGATCCGTATCTCATTAGACTGAGTCTATTACAAAAACTTTCCTGCAACACCACACGTCCGTGATTTGTCGATAGAATCTCAAGGCTCGCGACAGTTAAAATATACAATCACTGACCACGAAGCATAACTGAAGGTGTGCACGTAAGGCACCAAAACAAAGTGAGGCAAAATTATTTTCGCGAAAAACAAGGGTCCCTACTAATGACTAATAATTCCCCTCTAAATCAATTTTAACAGTTGTACACTATTTGCTATCGTGATACATTATAATTATAGACCTGCAAATTTCGAGTATTTGTACGACAGCAGATTATACTCTAAGTTACTGTGTGCCTATCTGACTTCTAGCCGAGCGAGATGGCACAACGGCAACACGTTAGACTCGCATTCGGGAGGTCCCGGATTCGATCCCAGACTTCAGCCATCCTAATTTCGGTTTTCCATGGTTTACCTAAATCGCTCCAGGCCATGGTCGACTCCACTCTCAACTACTGTCATTATATCAAGGTATGTGTCATCGTCTCTAATGACCTCGCTGTCGACGAGACGTAAAGTCCACTAACCTTACCTCATATGTAGAGAATATGGTTTATCGCGGGAAAACTTGACGACTGTTTGCTGGGTTTCAACGCACGTTATCAGAAGATTACTGTATTTAGCTTGTGCTTGGAACTGTTACCCTATTTGACTGAAACAATAAGAACCCCGATATTGTAATATTTGATGCTTGTTATTGGTCTGCAGACGTCAGACGTATATTTACCGAATCATATATGTTGCAAGAAACTACAGAGTTTTCAAGGGTATGTTGGCACAAAACATTTTCACGATAAACCATCATCTATACTCATCTGACTTCTGCTGTTGGCTGGCAGTTTGTGTGGCTTGCCTGAACGATATTTTCAACCAACGATATGAGGAGCTCAACTTTAAAATGCTCACTATATTGTAATGTGAGCTCACTATATTGTAATGTGAGCATACATAGATAGGAAGGCTAGGAGCCAAAAAGCCATGAAGCGTGTTCGAATTAAGGGCTTGCGCCCAAGTTTTTCGGCTTACGAGAGAATTATTTTTTAAAATCCATACGAGAGTCAATATCGTAAAATTGCAAATTGGTTTTACTATGCAATGTAATTTTTCGATACAAACTGTACGATGAGAACAGCTAATTTATCAATTAAAAGGAAATTTCGTTAATTAAATAATTAACAACTATTTTTCACAGATCTGACTCGACAAAATTAGAGTATGCAGTTTAAATCAGTGGTAACAAAGTTACGAAGCGATTTTACGATATCGGCTCCAATTTATGTTTTAAAAAATAATTGTCGATAATTGCGAAGAAACTCGGGCCCATGCCCTTAATATAGGTCAATGGGTTCTACATAATAACGTGAAGTTTTCACGTTTATATTTGCAACTACACGGGAAACAAAATTAAAACAACAATACATTTACTGTCATTAGTATCTTGTTA
This sequence comes from Medauroidea extradentata, assembly GCA_003012365.1. Classification (NCBI taxonomy): domain Eukaryota; kingdom Metazoa; phylum Arthropoda; class Insecta; order Phasmatodea; family Phasmatidae; genus Medauroidea; species Medauroidea extradentata. Next base: position 25,096 of record PNEQ01124192.1, on the reverse strand, counting down.
TGGTGTGTTCACCGTTGTTCAAAGTAAGATGCATTTATTTAAGAAGCGACACTGGGACAGTACCAAGAGAATTTGCGAAATTGCCAAGTTTAATGGGTGGGAGCACGACTCACATGGCTTAACATGTTGGCTCGTCTATGTGTTGAGACGCGGAAATTCAGCTAATAACTTGAGAAGTTAGGTTCCAAACTACTGTGTATATTTGTTGCCTACGCGATTAGGTCACTGTTTATTAAACTCGTCCTTCTTGAGGACTTTGAATGAATAGCAGGAGTGCAACTTGCCACTTACTGGAGCAGGAACTAACGAACCATTAGTTAAGGACAAAGTGTACACAGGATTGTGGAGTTCAGCCAAAAGGCCATTTAACTCACGAAGTTTTCCTTATCCTTTCAGAAAGCGTTTAAAAGTTTCTGACCTTTCATATACTCCAAATGATAATATAATACATTTTTACATTGTCCTAAATTATTAATATTTTGACATTATTGGAGGACAAGAAATGAGTGGATATGTTTTGGCTAGCGGTCACCAAGATTTGCCTTGCATGGTAAGGGTGCTATGATGTGGGGTTAATGTTCGGTGTACAAACTCGTCACGTCTACGAACGTTTTTTATCCCCCCACCCCCTTTTACCCACTTAATTCGGTGCTGTGATGGATGAGGGAAGAAAATGACTGCCAAATAAATATGCTGACCAATGAAATAAACTTTGTCAAATTTTATTTTCCCCGTCAATGGGAAGATTGACACACAAGACGCCAACAGAGACGCACCGTTTCCCGTGATGGTTGAGTGCGGCAGAGCGACGGAACGCAAATGCGAGGTAAACGGGATACGTCCGAGGAAACCCTCACCCAACAGCATCTTCCGGCACGATTCCCATGTACGAAGATCCGAGCCAATCCCGCTGGGTCAAGGTCTAAATAGTAACGGAAGCGTGAAATGACGTCGCGGCACATATGAAAGGGCGAACTTGGCCGCTTACTGGTTGCTCGAGGCTGTTGATACCAACCCCGGGTCTATTTGGCTCCTGCATGTTGCAGCTGGTCTCCTATTGGCCTAGCTGCTAGCTATACTCCATTTCATGTAAGTTTGGATAGATTTGACAGCAACTTACGGGCAATAATTTGTAATATGTCATTTACGTCACTACACAAGACAAACATTGCAGTACAAATGCTGAAATGGACATCTCAGGTTCATTTTAGAGCTGTAAACGTCTTGCATTGTGCAACAAATCACAAAATACTGAACATTTTTGCTTATAAGTTTCTGTCAAATTTATCCAAACTTATATGGAACAGAGTATAGCAGGACAGCCGCCTTACACTGATTGGCGGTAGGTGTTTTCGCCATGTTGCTGACAAGCGAAGCCATTTCGCTGGCGTGTATTTAGTGATTTTGCCATCCTACCGGTTATTTCACTTCTGTATTCCTAAATATTCCGTGTCATGGCGCGGCGGGCACATGGACTGCGCCTCGTGGTCCGCTCGCGTCCGGGTGGCGTGACTCGTAATTGTGAACGACGGAGGGGAGGGTGAGGAGCAGGGGGCATGGAAGTGCTCGTTACATGGACGTGGAGCAAGTGCGTGGCGACGAGTCCTCGCTCCGACGGTACTCCGCCTGGCGGAACACACGCGTGTCGCCCCGCCCAACGCAACATTGAGGTTGCAGTTCATTCACAACAAAAACAATAACAAAAAACAATTTCAAAAAGGGTGTTATACTCAGGTATAAAAAATTTATAACAAATCACCATCTAATCTTCAAGACTTAAGTAAAAAAATTATACTATTTACTGTCACACAACTTTTACTCAGTAGAAGAGTTCATAAATGCTTAACATGTAAAATTGTGATGTATAAGTTGATATTTAATAGCCATTGCTATATAATATATTGCTTGTGACGTTGTGTAGCCAAACGTTTTTAAATTTTAGTAAATTATTATTAGAGCCCCGGAAATTTCGCGGATTCAACTGAGGAGAGGTTAGATTTCTAAGTCATGTACATCTTGGAAACTATTTCGATCGGGTCATTGTTTAATAAACGTGACCTTGCGGACTCCGAACCAATGGCGGACATGCGTAAAAACGCTCACGGACTCCTGCGCTACATCGTCAAATGTTCTAATGCTCACTCACTGGAGCAGCAGCCAATGAACAAATATAGCTGAGGACAGGGTGTACACAGGACTGTGGAGTCTAGCCAGCTGGGCGTTGAACCCGCGAAATATCCGGGCCTCTAATTATTATATAAGTGGTTAATTTTTATATTTATTATAAATTGTGTGTTAGTTATGTACAGATTTGACACATTCCATAGCTATAAAGCTTATGCTTGTTAAAAGCTCTACGGAATGAATAAATAAATTTAAAAAAAATAAAATAAAAACAGATACTATAAACCTGTGCAGGTAGACATAGGTCAATGTAGACAGCTTGCACAGACGACTTGAATAATGCCGCCTTTATGCTATGAGAGTAAGTTAGCGTGCTGTAATATTCTTAGAGGCCGGAAAAATTCGCGGGTTCACTGACCTGAAAACTAGCCTTCAGTAATGTGTTTAGCCTAATGAAGCAAATAACGGCTGTTCATTGGCTGTTCGCTATAGGTCTGGATAGGGACCCGTAATTTTCGCTCAAAGAATTTTGCCTCACTTTGTTTCAATGCCTTACATGCACCTGCAGTTCTGCTTCGTGGTCATTAATTGGTAGAGGCATGCAAAATTCGCGTTATTTTCTGATAGCTGACTAGACTCCAAGTGACTAGGCTCGTTCGACGTCTCCCGCTGGTCGATATTGTCGTGACTTGCCGCAGAGAATGCTTACACGGTAGAGAGGCCAATCTCTGTAAAGACGCACTGAAAGAAAAATTTTCCTTGCAAAATAATTTTTGTGGTAAACACTAAATTATTTAGTGGTGACTACAAAAATTTGTGGCGACCACAAAAATGTTGTGCCTATACCACGAAATATTTTTTTTTTTGTGCGTAACATACGTAAATGACAACACATAAAAGTTCGTGGCCAATTGAATCACAGATAATGCTCGGTTGTGTATAGGAAAGTGAAGTTTAGTCTGCTGCCAAATGATAACGCGAATTTTGTATGTCTCTACTAATTGGATATTTTAACTCTCACGAGCCTTGGGGTTCTACCGGCTAATCTCAGACGTGTGGTGTTGCAGGAACGTTATTGTAATTGGCTCAGTCAAATGATGTACGGCTCTTCACATAGACACGCTGCCAATAACCATGAAGTAGAACTGCAGATGTGCACACAAGGCACTGAAGCAAGCTGGGGCGAAACTACATTCGCGAAAAACGGGGGTCCTTAGATCTGCATTTAGTTGCTTCTTTGATGTAGGCTCGGAGCCTTGTAAGAGGCATCAAATAAGTTGAGGGCCAATTGCGCAAGTTACATGATCTTACAGTTGCTTGAAGCTTAGCGTGAGCCTAAACGAAAACCCAAAATTGTCAGGTCTATAAATTTCTTATTCATAGAGGTACGTCAATTTCGCGAATTCATCTGGCAGTAGCCTAGACTGCTCAGTCATGTACACGCTCTGGATACAGTCGATTATTCATTGGCTTACAACATTACAAGCGATAGCCCTACGAATCATTTCCTTACTTACTACTGGCTTGCAGTAGTCAATTGCGTTTCGTGACAGCCACCAGCTAATCACACACGTGATTATGAAGTATATATTTTTGGCGTTCAACCTGATTTGGAATGTATTTGCGAAATTGACGTTCCTCTACTTATACTAAAGTCAAGCAAATGCTTCTCCCTTTTTGTTTTTCTTATCAAGTTGGTTTCTCCCAATATACAGCTGGCCGAAGAAGCTATGTACAGCAATAATTTACTTTCAGTAATGTTGTTTATTATAAGAAACAGGTTGATTCTTTTTAAAAGTTCTATAACTTTTAGCACGAAGCCCGTATAATTTCTGCGCAAAGTATTTGATTCCTGGAACTCATGATCTTTGTTAGGTGTACGCTGCGCTGCATGCAAATTTTGACTTCTGACTTCCATTTATTGGAGTAGAGCTGCAAACGTGCACATAAGGCAAGGAAAAAAGCCGGTGCAAAAATTCTGTTCACCGGAAATAAGTGGTTTTACTAAAAACTAAGTAAATGGGGTCTCGTTCCGCCGAAATTCAGTGCCGTTGTCGAAGTCTGTGTAGCCGTCAAGTACCTTGGAAGTACGCAATCCTATATAACAACGCCACAGACTAAATAGTAATACAGACGCGAAATGACGTGGCGACTTGTTTGGTATTGGCGAACTTTGCCGCTTATTGGCTGCCCGAGACTGTGGATGTTTGTCTCCTGCATGTTACGGCCGGTTTCCTATTGGCCTGGCTGGCAATTATCAGAGCAGCTGCCTCACGCTGAATGGCAGTGGGTGTTTCCGCCATGTTGCTTACCAGGGAAGCCATTTTGCTGGCGTGTGTGACTGAGTTCGCTGGTCTACCGGCTATTTAACTTCTGTATTCCTAAATATTCTGTGGCAACGCGTTCACCTGGCGAGCTACTCTGTTTCACTACCTCTAATATACTAACAGATAGCTGCGTTTTATGCAAGCGTACTCTGCAAGATTATCTGGACTCGGACCACAGAATATTAGTACCAAAGAATTGAAATAGTCGGTAGGACGGAGAACTCAGTCACACACGCCAGCGAAATGTCTTCACTGGCCAGCAACATGGCGGTAACGCCTACCATCAATAAGTAAAGCTGATGATTTTTGGTGAAAAGATTTCTACCCGACTTTGTTTCATTGCTTTACGTGCACATCTGCAGCTCTGCTTCGTGGTCAGTGATTGGATGTTTTAAGCTTCGCGTGTCTTGAGGTTCTACCAAGAAATCACACATGTATTGCCTAGTAATAACTTTATTCTGATTGGCAAAGTCAGACGAGAGACGACTTTGCACGAAGACGAGCTGCCAATAATTGTGAAGCAGAGTTGCAGGTGTGCACGTAAATCAAAGAAACAAAATGGGACAGAATCATCGGCCTTACCAATAAGCTTACGGCGGCTGTCCTGCTAGCCGGCAGGAATCCTGCCGGAACATGCAGGAGCCAAACAGACACGGGGCTGTTGTCAACAGCTTCGGGTAGCCAATAAGCTGCGAAGTTCGCCCGTATCAAATGAGCTGCCACGTCACTTCACGTCTGTATTGTTATTGTGTCCGCTCTCGGACCTTGTGCCCCATCAGCGTCTGCGTGCTGTGGAAGTTTCCGTATCAGTCGGATCTCATTCCCGACATGTTCGTCCGACGCTGCTGATTTTCGAATTAGGCTACTCTCCTCCAGCCATATCTCCAAACGCAATATAAATATGTATAACCTCTGATTTTTGGTGAAAATAATGTCGTGCCACTTTCTTTCAATGCATTGCGTGCACATCTGCAGCACTGTTTGATAGTAGGTGTTTCCGCCATGTTGCTGGCCAGCGAATACATTTTCCTGGCGTTTGTGACCGAGCTTTCCACCCGACCAGCTTTTGTATTCCTAGATATTCGGTGATATTGCTCTGTCACGCATCTTAAAATCGCCACACATTGAAGTACTTTCGCTTCTGTATTCTTACCTATTCTGTGGTCACTGACCTACCTTACACAGGCGTCCTCACTGGCTATTACCCATCCCCATTTTCTCTCCTCCTGCCCCTCTCAAAGCAGGAATAAATCTCCTGGCGCGTAATTGCCTGCGAACCAGCCGATGTCCCCACCGGGGGAGACGCGCAATTTGGTTGGTCAATCCAGACTGCACGACGCGACGTTTCCCGCTGCGCAATCACGTTCTTCCGGCCAATCACACGGCTGTTGAGTTCGAGTGCCCGCACGGGAAAATAAGCCCTTTCCCCTGATGGCTTGTTTTGTGGATGACCTTGTTGCGAGCTGTAGAGGATACTAGGAAAGCTGTTTCACGTTTGCTTGAAATTGTGGTCAACGTTTGTACTGGCAAGGTCGTCGCCAAAACGTAAAATTAGTCACCGTGTAATGCCTCAGAATACCTCTTTTTGGGCGCACTCAAATCATGTGAGCCAGCAGTATATATGTGGTCCAGAAACAAAGATATTGAAAATGTATTGTGGGAAAAGTTGAGGTCATCTTTTGTTATTTAGGTGCCTCCATTTTACCTAGCCAATAATAGCTATGGTGTGCCACTACTGAATATTTGTCATTCGTATTTAAATACCACACAACCATCCTCCAATCATACACAGCGCAGGTCACTACATTGTTTAGAAAAATACGGTTGCACGAGAGACTCTTGCGAAAATCAAGACACTACTCCATCTCCCCTAACCCCGTTAAAGCAAGCATCGAATACAGATTTTGCCTATTTCGTGAGCAAACAAGTTGTTGGTGTGATGCATTTCGGGTGAGTCATTTATCAAGCCATAGTTTCCTTCTACGACTACAAGGCAAGTGATTTACACTGGCAAAATATTTTATCGAAAATATTGTAAAAACCGTTAAGGAATGGTAATATTCTGTAATTTCTAAAGCAACATTAATCAAGTTATTGAAATTTCAGTATAAATTCAGTGGCGGAGAGTGTTAAGTAGTGTTTGTGCACGTCTCTAAGTTACGTGTAGAATCGTTAGATTAGTAAGTACATGTAAATCTCCAGCCAGTAGGAATTAAGAAACGAGGAACGAATCTTCCAGTATCACGAGTTCAGTAGTGAGAACATACTCTCATTGGTTTATTCCTGCGAGCATATGGATGCCACTTACTCATGGCGTATACATGAATACCACAGACTTAATGGTAATACAGACATGTAATGACGTGGTGGCTTATTTGATACGGGCGAAATTCACCGCTTATTGGCTGCCCGAGTTTGTTAATACAAGTACCCTGTTTGTTTGGTTTCTTCATGCTACGGCATGTTTCCAATTTTCCTGGCTGCCGGCTAGCAGAGCAGCCGCCTTTCGCTGATTGGCTGTAGGCGTATCCGCCATGTTGCTGGGCAGGGAAGCCATTTTGCTGACGTGTGTGACTGAGTTCGCTGTCCTACCGGCTGTTTCACTTCTGTATTCCTAAACACTCTGTGATAGTGCGGTCTTATTTCCACTTCCCCTTGAAATGCATTCTTCGCCATTGCGTACGAGTCCCACGTAACTTGTTAGCCCGATACAATACATATACTGTGGTTATTATTCGTACTGCTATGGGTACATTAAAAAGTGAGGTTAAAATTCACGTTTAGTTGAAACGCAGTAGTAACAGTAATCATAGCTCCAAAATTGCTCACTTTGCCAAAAATATACTATAGTTGGCTGATGCAACAGTGAGAGCATCAGCAGGGTTGCACGTGACTACACGTGATGTGATCCTTCATCTGTATTTTTATTTTGGTTTTATTTTCGTTCAGAGTCATTGACGGCGTCTCAGATAGCCCGTGGTCACATTACAAAAAAAAAGTGTTCTTGAGTCCAGTCCAGGGGTCGACAAAATTTGGTCCAAGGGCCAGACGTTGCCCGTATATCCTTATACTCCCGAAAACTTATCTGTGAGAAATTGTTTTTACTTGGTAATGTTGCTTCTTTATTGCTGGTTCAGCGTCCTCCAGGAGACATCAAGCTACAGCTGTTTGAAGTCTAGCTTACGTCCAAAAGAAAACGCAAATTTTTCAGATCCCTACACATAAGGCATTGAAAATAAATGGTCCAAAAAACTTTTTGCTACAAAATAGTATCTCTAGAAATGAACCGTAAGTCAAGGGCGCGATCTACCGCAATTTTCATCACCATTTTTTTTTATTTTTTATTTGTACCAGATGGTATTTTTATTATTTTAGACACAAAATGTGACTAAATTTGGCTCGTATGAAATTTTTTTATCTCTCATAATTTTCGCGTAATGACTTCTTAAAGTCATATTTTGCATGTTTCCTTTTTAAGGACTACACTAAAACCAACTGATACACCAAACTCAGTGGATAAAGACAGTGCAGGCTACAATGTCATGTTCATAAAAATAAAGAATAAAAATAATTTGCATTAAAAAAAATAGAATTTTTTCAATTTTTATTTTCAATTTCAGCATTTTTTAAATACAAATAATTTTTATTCTTTATTTTTATGAGCATGACATTGTAACCTGCAATATCTTAATCCACTGTGATTTATTTTTTTTTTTAGTTTGGTGTATCAGTTGGTTTTAGCGTAGTCCTTAAAACGGAAACATGCAAAATATGACTTTAACAAGTCATTTGTAACCTACAATATCTTTATCCATTCTGTTTTTTTCTTTTTTTTTTTTTTTGCCATTACGCGAAAACTATGAGAGATAAAAACATTTCATAAGAGCCAAATTTAGTCACATTTTGTGTCTAAAATATATAAAAAAAAATTATATCTGGTACAAATAAAAAATATAAAAAATTGTGATGAAAATTGCGGTAGACCGCGCCCGTAAGTCACAAACATGACTGGGTCTCGGAGTAGTGTGCGTCGTATAGTTAGAATGTATACACAACCCAGGCTGTAGGTCACAAAGACCGCAAGTGTTGTGTTACGCGGCTAGCAAGCCCGAGTTGTATTCCTTTCCTAACACTGTAAGTTTAGTTGTCTGCTGGTCGTCAGGGTATGGCTACGCACAGCGTAAATCTTCGCGAACGCGTTTTTAAGCTTATCGGCAGCCAAAAATTCGTTATTTTATAGTTTTACCAAGTAACTGGGATTACATTGAAGACTTTTTCCCAGCGAAGAATTACATGATTAGAGACAGGAAAAATTCGCGGATTCACTTACCTGTAGGCTAGCCTCCAAATACATATATGTGAGCTCACGCAAACAGCAGTTGTTCATTAGCTGTTCGCTGACACTGTGATATGGGCGTGCATTTATTTACACTTTTATTATTGGCTCAGCGACTTAAATGAAGTGTCAAATAAGTCAAGAACCAATTGTGAAACTGACACGAACTTAGTTAGTGTTATTCTAGCTTGTGCTTAAAATTAAACAGGAATTTTTCAGATCTGTACATATGATGCAGCTTTTACCTAATACCTAGGGACCCGAAAAAATAGAATTTTCTTTTTCGGACACGCTAGTTTTCAACAAACTGTAAGTTCTAATAATTTGCGTAAGTGGTTCTTTGACTTATTTGACGCCTCCTGGAGGATGTAGAGTCAACAACAGAGAAGCAGCTAAATACTGGCCCAATAACGTGGCAGTAATGTGTCAGCGAGCAGCCATTGTACAGCTTGTGTCTACTTGAGTACACATATATTCTTTGAGGATATCCTACAGGTCAGTGAATATTTCCTGTCTCTGCTAATATGAGAGACCGGGAAATTTTGCGTGTTCAACGACCAGCCGGCTGGACCCTACAGTCCTGTGTACACTCTACTGGTTGATGCTCCAGTGAGTTGCCAGTTGTAGAAATGACACAGTAGCAGTGGGTTTTCATGCAGGTCTGCTACTGGTTCACAGTCCTCAAGGAAGAACTTCAGCAATACAGACCCAATCACGTAAGTAAATAACGAGGACTGGAGTTAGAAATCTAGCTTTTTATCAAATAAATTCGAGATATTTTCGTGTGTCCACTAATATGCAGAGGCACGATTATTTCGCATGTTGATACTAAGTTAGGTTGAACGTCGACAACGTATACTTCTCTGTCATCACTGTGATCGAACCATTGTTGTTGGCTGACAACTGCAAACCAGTAATAAATACGGAAATAACTCGTAGTGAAATCACGTGGTACCACAGTGGCGTAGCCAGGATTTGTGTTGGGAAGGGGGGGGGGGAGTTCAAACAGGAAAGTTTATAAAGGAACAAAGGAACACCGATTCCCACAGTCAAAGAAGGGGGTCCGGAGATCCTCCTCTGGAAAAATTTGGGTTATTAAGGTGAAAAATGGTGCTATTTAAACAGTTTTAGCATCGAAGAATTTAATATAACAGTGGTAATAATTTCGAAGTTTTTTTTCTCAGATGAAAAATGTTTGAGTGAAAAATAGTACTAATGATTGCTCTGAATACTCCCTAACAGATTTGCTAGTTTACTAGTATTAATCTAGAGAAAATGTGACACATACATACGAAATATATAGATAAATTCTAAACAGCACTGTTTAAAATTTATAGATAAATTCTAAACAGCACTGTTTAATTTTTTTGTCACTCATATTTGGGGGGAGGGGGGTTGAACCCGAAAACCCCCCTCTCTGTCTGCGCCCTTGTGGTACCCACATGCACGGTCGTGTAAATGACTGAGAAGTCTAGGCTGCTACGAGATAAATACGCGAAATAACCGTGATACCTATACTAATGTGTGATGATTAGAAACATGCAAAATTCGCGTTTTCATTTGGTAGCAGACTAAACTTCACTTTCCTATACATAACAGAACATAATCTGCGATTCAATTAGACACTAACTTTGATGTGTTTTCAATTACGTGTGTCACGTCTTTGTGTAAGCATTCTCCGCGCAAGTCACGACAATATCGGCCAGCGGGAGACGTCGAACGAGCCTATAGTCACTTGGAGTCTAGTCAGCTGCCAGAAAATAACGCGAATTTTGTATGTCACTAGTGATGATGAGTTGGTTAAGGTGGTTGGAAGTCAGGGGAACAACAACTGAGGAGCGACTAGGCGAGGATGAAACTGAGGTGGTTCGCCATTGCCATCTGCAGGATGGGGATGAGATGGCTACACAACACCAATCCAGATCCCGGGAAGGTAACCGTAAATTTTTCTCCCTGGTCGGGAATAGAACGCGAGACCGTTGATGCACTGACTAGGAGGGAGCCCTCTGAGTCAAAATGTCGGACGCCTAACTTGTAAGTACCAGAAATTTCGCGGAAAGATTTATTGTTCAACTTGTTTCAATGCTTATTTATTTGAATGTTTTCTTGCAATGGGACAGAAAAATTTTACTGTACTATTGAGGACATACGCCACTGGTAGATATGATGATATATCGCGAACTTTTTTGTGCCAACATAACCATAAAAACACCGACACAACGTAGCTGTCTGCAGACCAATAACAGGTATCTAATATTACAATAGCGGGATTCTTATTGGTTGAGTCAAATAGGTAACAGCTCCACGTACAATCGAAAGCCAGTCATATTTTCATAAGTTGAACGTTCGTTGAAACCCAACCAACAGCCAAGTTTTTCCGCGATAAACAATCGTCTCTAGCCATTGCAATATTGTGTCATCCCAGATAGCTTATTATAATGTATTTGAATTTTTCTTGCTTATGGGACAGAAAAATTGTACTATAATATTGTGGATATACGCCAGTGCAACATTACCTCGTCCCAGAAATATTATTAAAGCGATTGAATGACTTACGTGTAGGCCTACATCTGCAGCTGTGCTTCATAGTTATTGGCAGCGTGGCTTTTTATTGCAGGGACGTCTCTCATTCAGATGGGCAAATCAGAACCAGGTAACCGCAACACAAAAGTCTGTGATTTGTTAGTAAAACTCTATGACGCTGACAGTCAAAAACATCCGCAGACCATGTAGCAAGGATGCAGATGTCCATGCAAGGGATTGAAAAAAAGCTGGTGAAAAACCTTTCTGTGAAAAAATCCCTGCCCATACTAATATGTTAAACTCAAAACTCTAAATCTTACTGCATCTTCCTTCCTCTTTGTGGATTAAGCTACTAGACTTTTCCGATCTCAGTTTTCCTGACATCTTTTCATGGATCGACCAATGTATATCCTTCCGGCGCTGTGAATAAATCACTCGTACTCACCTCCCACCAAGACGATCTGGGCTCGATTCCCGGCGGAGGCTGGTCCCCGGATTTTCGCATGTGGGAATCGTGCCGGACGATGCCGCTGGTCGGCGGGTTTTCTCGGGGATCTCCCGTTTCCCCCGCCCCTTCATTCCGGCACTGCTGCATGCATCATGTCCACTCTCACCAGCGCTAAAGACCTAGATGTTGGGTGCTGAACAAAATCGCATTATTTCACTCCTTCGAAGAGGATGACATTCATGGGCAAGCTTCGAGATTCTTGTCACCAATGGTCGTGGAAAGCAGTATTAGACCACCATGAGCGCGTGGTATTCTCACACCTGCAGGAATCTACGAATATTTTCTTATTACCGAACTGTAGAGACACTTGTTCCAGGTGAATAGATTTCTGCGCCGGTTTGTTTCAGTGCGTCGTGTGCACATCCGCAGCTCTGCTTAATGGTTATTGATAGAGACATGAACTTTTCGCGAAAAGAATTTTGCCCCACTTTGTTCCAGTGCCTTGTGTGCATGTCTGCAGTTCTGCTTCATAGATATTGGCAGCGTGCCTTTGAACTGTGACGTTTCTCATTTGACTGTACCAATCACAATAAGGTTACTGTAACACCACACGTCTGTGATTTGCGTGTAAAACCCCACGACACACGA
>PNEQ01124192.1:0-12590 GCA_003012365.1 Medauroidea extradentata | reverse complement strand
CACACAAGTCACTGACACAAAGTGAGGTAAATTTCTTTTCGCGAAAAGTTCATGTCTCTAGTTATTGATAGCGTGTTTTAAACCCTTTCATGTCTTAACGTTCTACTGCAAGTCACAGACGTGTACAGTAATCTTATTATGATCGGTACAGTCAAACGAGAACCGGCTTTCCACAAAGACATGCTGCCAATAACAACGAAGCAAAACTTCACAGGTGAAAGTAAGGCATTCAGGCAAGTGGGCGAGGAAACATTTTCACGAAAATCGGATGTCCCTCCGGAGCTCATATTACTAGAGAATTTGTTCTTAGACTCTTAAGGCTCAGTTTCAGCCGCAATATTGAATTCTATTAATTCTCACTTTTCTGGTATTCTGAGAAGAAAACTGTTAAAACGATGACTATACCTCATATCCTATTTACCTTGAGCTACAATACAAGCATAGAAATATAGCTATTAGTATAGCTTATAGTTAGGTCGTAATTTGTCAGGTAAATTATGAATATAAAAAAAAAATTCCACGCATTTTGCCGTAATTATACGTTAACAGATAAAACACAAAGTCTGTACTGTAGCGAAAAGTAAATAGAATTTGAGGTATAATCGCATATGTAACATATTTCTTCTAATAATTCCAAGAAAGTGAAAAGTAATAAAATTCAATATGGTAACTGAAACCGAACCTTAAATGCAACTGACTGGAGACTTACCTACACCTACTAGTCTAATACAATCACAGCTGAGCACCGCTTCCCTTGGAACACATTCACGCTTCGTCATTGATTGTCTCCAGTCCTCATAAGAAAGTTTTATTTAAATTTATGTTTTTATTTTCTTGTATTAACTCACAAAAAATATGACTATTCACACGGAGAAAAAATGCCATGGGTAGGGCCATGAACGTTTCACGAAAAGAATAATTTGGCCCGGTTTGTTTCACTACCGTATACAATTCTCATTCGTAGTCAGTGATTGGATGTTTTAACAGCCACGTGTTGGGTTTCTGCCTGCGAATAACAGCCGTGTGATGTTGCAGTAACCATGCTGTGGTTGGCACAGTCAAATGAGAGACGTCACTTTACAAAGACACGCTGCCAGTAACCATGAAGCAAAGCTGCTGAAATGTACGTAAGGCACTGAAACAAATTGGGGCAAAATTCTTTTCACGAAATGTTCACGGCCCTAGTAATGGGTATGGATGTGTTTATGGCTATTTTGACTGTAGCGCGGCTTTTACGTGCACATCTGCACCTCTGCACCGTGGTTATTGGCAATGTGTCCTTGTGTCACAGAATATTTAGGAATACAGAAGTGAAATAGTCGGTAGGACAGCGAACTCAGTCACACACGGCGGCAAACAGGCTTCCCTGGCCAGCAACATGGAGGATACACCTACTGTCAATCAGCGTAGGACAGCTGCCCTGCAACCCGGCAGACAGGCCAATAGGAAACCTGTAGTAACATGCAGGACCCAACATACACGGGGCTGGTATCAACAACCTCCAACAGCCAATAAGCAGCGAAGTTCGCCCGTATCAAATAAGCTGCCTCGTCATTTCGCGTTTCTGTCTATTTAGTCTAGGTTAGTGTTTAGACTCCTCTAATTTGACTGTGCCAATCATAACAAGGTTACTGCGATACCGCACGTCAGTGATTATCGGGTAGAACCCCAAGACGTTTAGAGTTAAGGGGCCTGAGTGGTAAGGTTGCTGTTAACCAACGTATGTAACGCATTATCGCCTCTCCGTGCAAGCCACTAAGCTGGCGTGCAGTGCTTAACTATTATCCTTTTTCTTATGAGACTTTAACGGCGACCACATTATATTATTTATGGGCAGCGTAGTTCAAAGTCTAACGCTTGTTTCTATAGTTATGTTTTTCGAATCCTATTGTTAATTAATTTTCCAGATACGGCAATCTGATAAGGCAATTTTTCACCGTTTTGAGGGACCAGAAAATATTGTTGTTAATACATGGTGACCACACGTCCTTGAATTCTTGAAAAGATTGAATTGTCCTTGATTTTGACATGTCCTTAAAAATCGTGGAAAAATGCTTGAATTGCCATACTTGTCCTTGAGTTTTTTTATTATTATTTGTTTGAAAGATGAATAATTGTCTGTTTGATACTCGTAAAGATGTACTTCTATTGAAGCATAAATATAGATTTTTGTTGTTACACATATGCACCTGAAACTAAACCAACGTTTACAACATGCTAGTAATAACCTCGAGATACTTTGTATTCACAAAGCGGTGTTGGGTTTCAAGTACATACAATGTATTTGGTCTGGTAACCTTGTTCCAACCGTCATGGTTGCAGTACCCATTTATTCACTTTGAAAAAAATGAGAGAGAGATAGTGTGTGCGCGAGGATGAGAGTGTTTTGTGTGTATGCATGCATGTGTGTTCATTGGCAAAATGTAAGCTCTGCAATGAAACTATTTTACTGTAAGCATGTGTAGGTCTGTATTAATTTCTCATGTGGAAACCAATTTGCAAAAAAAAAAAAAAAATTGCAGTGGACACATCAAAAAAGCTCTAATATAAAATAAAATTTATGAAATGTTATTCCTTATCTTCTGCAACATGAGGACAATATTTTGAAACATTTTGTAGTCAAAGTAACATGTCTGACTGTACATTTATTATTGAACCACGATTGTCGCAAATTCCTCACTTGAGTAATACATTTTTTTTTGTAATTGGAAAAAAAAATTACACGGAAGTAACTTGGTGTCTAAATACAGCGGTTTTTTTTGTGTGTGTGTGTGTGATATATTTGGCAAAAAACTGTATTAACGAAAGATTTTTCATAAATTTAAGGTAATCCTAGTAACTATTATTGACCGCGTCTGTATAGGAAGTACAGTTGTTCTTTTCTTGATAATTGGTTTTGTGTCCTTGAAATCCTGGAAATGTTCTTGAATTTAGACATCATATCTGTGTGGCCACCATGTAATAAACGTGCCGAATTTTTAAAACTATAGCGACATAGTTTGAAGTGTGTGTTTCGTTCGTAGATATAGAGGTACAATGTGAGTTTAATAGTTTCGTCAAAACGAGAATTGTCGTAACTCGCGGCAACACATTTGAAGAAAAGGCAGGCAGGTCCCTTAAGAAATCCAACTACTGACCATGAGTCAGAGTTGTAGACGTGCATGTAGGGAATTGAAAACACTTGCTGTAAATATATATTCGCGTGAATTTCAGGTCCCTACCTATTGCTCAGGTCTTATTCGTATGTGTCAGTCTGCACTATCGAATGACTTACCGCCATCTTGTTTGTCAATGCCGCCGTACTGACGGCTCGTGCTATTGGGTTCGACTAACGTGTACTACGCTAGTCTGCAATGTAGACACGTGGAGATTTTTTTAAGCGAACCCGTTATTACCCGAAGCTCTGCACAGTGTGCGGTGTGGCGACCTGAATCGGGATGAAATTCGACTCAGTAAGACCGAGTCCGTGTCCTCGACCTCTCCTCTACCACAATGTAATTACGTCACTGAACAATGTTGCCAACCTGTTTTACAGCGAAGTCTGTTTTTTTTTATAGTATGCAATGAGAACTAGAGACCGAAAAAATTCGCGGATTCACTGACCGGTAGGCTAGTCTCCAAGAATGTATGTGTACTGAACCAGATATCAGCAGTTCATTGCCTGCTCGCTGACACAGTGAAATGGGCCTGCATTCAGTTACATTATTATTAGAGCCCCGGAAATTTCGCGGATTCAACTGAGGAGAGGTTGGATTTCTAAGTCATGTACATGATGGAAACTATTTCGATCGGATCATTGTTTATTAAACGTGACCTTGCGGACTCCGAACCAATGGCGGACATGCGTAAAAACGCTCACGGACTCCTGCGCTACATCGTCAAATGTTCAAATGCTCACTCACTGGAGCAGCAGCCAATGAACAAATATAGCTGACGACAGTGCACACAGGACTGTGGAGTCTAGCCTGCTGGGCGTTGAACCCACGAAATATCCGGGCCTCTAATTATTATTATTATTATTATTATTATTATTATTATTATTATTATTATTATTATTATTATTATTATTGGCTCAGCGACTTTTCAAATAAGTCAAGGACCAATTGCGAAAGTGGCACGAACTTACAGTTGCTAGAATCCTATATTGTGCCTGACCGAAAACGCGAATTTTTCATGTCCCTAATGATAACCTTCAAGTGGGAGTTACTAGTAAAAATATATATGTTTGTGCACACACACACCTATATAGACACACGACACAGGATATATCTTGAAACAAATGCAAAACAAGCGCACATCATGCAAACCTAACACTGTAGTTAGTCACCTCTCTTGTGCACCACAAATACCTTACCGTAAAACGGGGTAACTTGAAACACGTGGGGTAACTTCGAACACTTAAATAAAAATTTCCTGCATGCGACAGTCCTGAGTAAAAAAAAAAAAATTACAAACAATGAACGTATGCATGAAAATACATTAAATTTTACTTTACCCTCAGCCACGTGGAAAATAAAAATTATTGAAAAAGTGTTCCAAGTTACCCCATGTGTTTCAAGTTACCCCGTTTTACCGTACTTACACAGCCACGATTTTGTCGCGAAAATATTTTTGCACCATTTTGTTCCACTGCCTTACGTGCACATCGGCAACACCGCTTCATGGTTATTGGCAAAGTGTCTTTATACAGACTGGTCTCTCATTTGACTGCAGCAATCTGAGTAACCTTACGTCTGTGATTTGCCAGTAGAAACCCCAGACAAGTGAGAGTTTAAACATCCAATCACTGATCACGAAGTAGACTAATACCTGGAAGTGGAGAGCAAGAGGGGACTTTGTCCGTGCAATGTTACAACGTCGTGCACGTAATATGCGCCGTACAACATTCTGCCAATAACATTGTCGTCTCCAATTTAGCCCAGCGTTCGCGTGGTGTTCTTATAGAATATATATATATATATATATATATATATATATATATATATATATATATATATATATGTGTGTGTGTGTGTGTGTGTGTGTGTGTGTGTGTGTGTGTGTGACTATATACTACAGGGACAGAGAGAAGGACGCGTCAAGTACGAGGGATAATTTTGATGATTTGATGATAGGGTCATTGCTTTATTTACGTACTCAAAGGGATGCGAAATGGTAAGTCTTAGACTTTTAAAAAATATATCTCCCCCCCCCCCTAACAACGTAAAAAAGATTATTTATATTTCACCTATAAAGTGTTGCATCGTGTTTCATATAAACATCCACAGAAATTATAATAACGAAATATGTTGTTGTAATGCAGTATCAACGTCTCGGAAATATAATAGTTAGAGATGATGGTTTATCGCGGGAAAACTGGACTGTTTGCTGGGTTTCAACGCACGTTCAGCCTATGAAAATATTACTGGTTTTTACCTGTACGCAGAGGTGTTACCCTATTTGACTAGACCAATTAGAATCCCTTTATTGTAAAATTTGATGCGTATTATTGGTTTATAGACAGCTACGTTTTGTCAAACATATATAACCCAATCATACACGTAACAAGAAGCTAAAGTGATTTCAAGGGAATGTTGGCACGATAAAATGTTCGCGATATATAGAGCCAGTGATTTTTGGTGAAAAGAATTCTGCAACAACTTGTTTAAATGCCTTACGTGCACACCCGCAGCACTGCTTCGTAGTTATTGGTAGAATATAATTGGAAAGAGGCGTGACTCATTTGACTGCACCAACCAGAACAATGTTACCGCGACACCACACGTCCGTGATGTGCGGGAAGGACTCCGAGACGGCGAACATTAAAAACTTCCAATCACTGACTGTGAAGCAGAGAAACAGGTGTTCACATAAGGCATTGAAACAAAATTGTTGCAGAATTCATTTCACCAAAAATCACTGGCTCTAGCGATATATCATTAACCCTAAAGTAAAAATACTGTCCGCACGATGGCAGCCGAATAGCCGCAAATAAATATTTATAAGTATGTATGCCCCTTTTTACTGAAGGCAATCAATTACAGTGTACTAGTGGTAATCGTGCTAAATGTGTAGCTCGGTCGTGCCGGATATACAAAAAGATGGATTAGACGAAGTACTAATGTAATTGAACTTAGTTCAAGTGTCGAAATGCAACAAGGTGCGAAAACGATTCAAATACATTACGCAGTGTTGGACAAATAAAAAAACACTACTTCATTTAAACATGCCATCTTGATTGATCCGACTTTAAAGAAGATACAATAATAGCCTTGTTTATTAACAGAAACCAAATTAGAGGTATACCACTGTCAATGATAAAACAGAAATAATTGTTACGATTAAGGAAATATGGATACTCAAATAATACCTGCTAACGAATTATTTTAGTGGTTGAATTCAGTTAATATTTATTTAGTTTGAATAAAACACTTTATTTCCAATGTAAATTTAAAATGTCATTTTAGTAAGCAGTAGCGATGATATCTTAAATATTATGATCTACGTAAACTATATTAATTAAAATAATACATTCAGACGAAATGTAAATAAAAGTTAAGTAAATATTTTATTTTGTAAGTTCTGATTATGTAAAGAAAATTAAGTTATTAAAAATAAAATCCTCGACCCTTAAAAATTCAAATAAACTATAATATCAATTTTGTATAACACTAAAAGTAAAGAATAGTAAGAATAATAAAAAGTATAAATCACATAATATGTGAACAATAAATAAAGGTATTAAAAAAACTGCAGGAACACTTTTATTTTACTACTAAAGTGAGGCCGGATTATTGCGTGGCTACTATACATTTTCGGTGATAAAATGTGGAAATTTGGCTGTTATTGTTGTGAAGAAATTTGTGTTGATACAGTTGGCGACAAAAACAAATTTTTTAATACATTTGTCAGTAATAATATAGTTTTTAAATGCGCCTGAAGATTAGTTATACATAATTATTTTCGTTTCTACTGTGGTAATTATGTCTCATCAAAAAATTGCAGTAATTACCTGTGTATAATCAAATAATGACAATTGTTCACTGTACAACCAAGTACAAGAAAAAAAATTGATTCTCTGATAATCTAATCTCTTCTGCGACATCTTAGTATCTTTTTCACGGATTCTGATTGACCAGACATTTAACACAGTATTAGTATTAAGCAAAAGCTGAACAAAAACCAACTTTTCGTCATGCTTTTCGCTATGTAAGACTGTAGCTAGTCAGATTTTAAAGTACATGTAGTCTAACTCATGTGTTTAATACTGTGTATAATGCTTACGTATATTGTAACTGAGTCTTAAATGAGCCGCCTATATGTGTATTTGAGGATCAGAAGTGACGGAACTATAAGGGTGACCTTGAAACAAGCGCGCTGAATGTTTTAAATTACAAAGGCATAGTTTCAAGCGTGTGGTTTTTTCGTAGGTAAAAGTAATATGAATAAGTTAAGCGGTTTCACGTAAAACAGAATATGCATGACACACTTCAAAATCGTTCATGCGCCAGGCGAGGACTTAACGGATGTTCACGTCCAGTGGCAAAAATGCATAATTTTAAATTTGTACGACACAGTTTTATAAACTACATTTTCCACTTGTGAAAATTTTTTAGCTCTCACAGTCTTCCAGTAGGACATGTTAAAGTCAAATTTTATAAGTTATGGGAACATGCAAACAATAAAAACAAACCAACGTACGCGAACGAAATAATTTATACTGAAATTAAATATAATCGGCCATATGCTAAATTATTTAAAAACACACAGCACAGTCCCTTTGAATTTTCAAAAATTTCCATAAATGAAGGTAGTATTCATTATTTTCGGATTTTTTCAAAGATAGTTAAAGATATTTTAGTTTGTGCTTTTAAATCTTTTAGCATATGGTCCAGAATATGTAATTTCAGTGTAAAATATTTAATTCGAGCAAGCAAGTTGGTTTTTGTTATTTGTATGTTCCCATAACTTGCAAATCTTGACTTTGATATGCCACCATGGGTAACTATGAGAGCTAAAAAAAATTTTAGGAGGGGAAAATGTAGTCACAAGTAACGTCAATAAAACGAACAATATATCGTAAAAATATAAAGTTACGCATTTTTGCCACGTTAACGCCCTTAAGAACTCTGAGGGGGGGGGGAATTCATAATTTTATTATTTTGTGAAACAGCGTTAGTTTTGTAGACATTATTATCCTGTTACAAAAAAAAATTAGCTTAGTCAATTTTCCTATAACGGCGTTTCAAAGTCAACTTTTTCATGATTTTAGTTCACGCACCCCTTCAAAAAATGTTTTGTATTTTCAAAAAATTTCTGAGATTGGGAATTTGTTGCTAGTTTTAGATTTTTCAAAATATAAAACTATTTAGTGTTGGGTTTTTATATACATAAAGCCCTAGCACGTGGCATTTACTTTCACTATGAATTATTTCGTTTCATTATGTTGACTGATTTGGGAAGGGGGGGTTTGTATGAATTAAAAACATGCAAATTTTGACTTTGAAATGTCAGTATGGGAAAACTGGCTGAGCTTATTTTTTTGTGAGAGGACTATATACTCCCAAGCAACATCTACAAACTAAGACTATTTCATTCAAAGATAAAATTATACATTTTTGCCACGTGAGCACTCTTAGGTCGAGTGTAGAGCAGCACGTTTCCGACAGACACGCGGACAGCTCGCGGTTTTATGGGTCATAGCTGTTCCACGCCACCAGCTCGCTTATCAGCTGTTACGAGGTCGGGTCAACATTTTTTTCTCCCAATGTAAGGGGGATCGTAGCAGTCTGCTTCCAGCCTCATCAGCTGCGATATGAGATACACTCTCGCCAAGCGGGTCACCGGGGACATGTACATCACGCACAAAGCGGGGCCTTCTCATGACCCACAGTCGGGCTGGAACTGGTTTTATCAAACGCCCGCGCATTAAGGGGCCTCCCTACCTGCCCGTCACGTGCGTTGTCATGTAAAAAAATACAAACCGGATTCGCAAAAACCAAAATAGAGAACCATGCGCTGGACTTAGGGGTGTTCAAATGCGATAAAATCATTATTTTATTTTTTTATGAAATAGTGCTAGTTTTATAGACGATACTTGCGAGTGCAGTTTCCTCTTACGAAACAATTTTAGCTGGCATAGCTTTCTCATAATGCTGCACCAAAGTCAACATTTGCATGTTACGCTGCCACGCAAATAGTACAAACCAATTGACTTGCTTAAATGAAATAATTCACGGTTAACTAACATTCCATGAGCTACGCAACAAAGCATTTAGAAGCCTACACGTAATATTTTGAATTTAAAAAAAAAAGTTGCAAAAGTACAAGAAAAAGTTGAAAATTTGGCAATTTTTTTAAACACAAAAATAGTTGACTGGAAGGTTTTTTAATACTTTATTACATAGCCCATGGAATGTTATTTCACTGCGAATTATTTCGTTTTAGTAAGTCAAGTGGTTTTTACTATTTGCATGGCAGCATAACACGCAAAATTTGACTTTAATACACCGTTATGAGAAAACTATGCCAGCTGAATTGGTTTCGTAGGAGTAAACTATACTCACAAGTATCGTCAACAAAACTAACATGATTACATACAAATATTAAATTATGAATTTATCGCACTTGAACAACCTTAAGGGCATGATCCATCATTTACACTGCAGATATCGGAAAACTGTCGCTTGGTTTTCTTAAAAACAATTAACACTATGTTAACTATTTTTTTTCAAGACAAAATACAGAATAGTAACAGCTAACTATGAAGTTAAGGAAATTCTCATTAATGAACTAATTAACGAAATCTATTTACTTTTTCGTCTAGAAAATAATATTACATAGTAAAGATAATTCTTAACAAAACTGTGCTACAGGCTGCACTCGTTTAGAAACAAAAAAAAAATAATAATTGTCGTGAAAACAGCAGAAATGATGGATCATGTCCTCAAGGCCACGAATTCCTATTTATGCTATTTTAGTAAGTATTATTTTTAAACCCTGGAAAGAGGCAGATATCGCAAAACCGTTACATAGGAATGTTGGAAATTGTTTGAACTGTGTAGCCTAATTTTTTTCCCTTCAAAACTTAAATTAAATGAGTTATAATTAGCCAAATTACATAAACATGTGTTTTGAAAACATTTAGCAACATAGTATAAACTATTTCCAACATGTTACGGGTCTGCAATATCTGCTCCCTTTCAGGATTTAAAAATTTAAACTCGTAAAAACAGTATAAATAGGAACCCATGTCATTAAACCCGAGGCTGTTAAGGGGGGAGGGGTGTTTCATTAATTCTCCATGCAGAATCATTGCAAGTGAATTACAGGTCAACTTTCAATAATTCTCTTAAATGATTCTGCAT
This sequence comes from Medauroidea extradentata, assembly GCA_003012365.1. NCBI lineage: Eukaryota > Metazoa > Arthropoda > Insecta > Phasmatodea > Phasmatidae > Medauroidea > Medauroidea extradentata. The sequence goes on along the minus strand of PNEQ01124192.1, from coordinate 2,244 downwards.
GAAATATTAATGACAGATTCCATTTTTATGTATGTCAAGCAGTTTATCAAGAATAGGTATATCTCATGCTTTGTCGAAGAGAAAAAATTTATAATACAATTTAGATAAATGTTATGGCTCAAAAACTGAAAATACAACAAAATAGACTAACACTCCCTCTTAAGGTGGCCGCCTGTGTTAACGTATTTTGTGTGTTCGAGGTCTAGAAGTGCGGAAGCTATAAGGACGAGACAACACGCACGTAACGTCTCACCATAACCTCTATGCGCAAGTCAGTGAACTAGCGTGAAGTCTTCTAGCCGACAACTAGTCTCTATGAGACATTCAGAAGCGACTCTGTAATTTTATACCGTAGTAATAAAGTTAAAGGCATATTGTACACGACTATACCTTTAAAAGATTCTGCGCCAAGATTTAAATACCTAAAAAGACTGAAAACTTCCATGTTAGCAATTTTCGGCCGCTAGGAAGTATAAGCTTTAATGAGTACCTAGTGGTGAACTTGAAATAGGTATACACAAGTGTAACGTTATTTAAATGTTATTCCCAAGCAGACATATTTCATGTGCAATGAGCAATTTTAAATATCTAGTAACGGCCGAAGCTCTGCGCATCGCTCGGCGCCCTGGGCAGGCGGCCACCTCAAGAGTGAGCGATAGTCACCAACTTGAATTTTTGTATTTTGTGTCATAACTTTTCTTCTCAGTAAATTAATGCAACTTTTAACCTAACTACAGAATAGAATACATATTAAGAGGATTTTTGACATCATAAATCGTTATTTCCCGTTACAGTTGTTACAGATCGAATTACAGTTACAACATTCTTATTACTTCCTTAACAACTGGAATTCGATCAGTAAAAATAGTAACAGCAAATAATGATTAATGGTGTCTAACATTCCCTTAATATTTATTCTATTCTGTAGGTAGGTTAAAGTTGCATGAATTTCGATATGTTTGGCTGTCCAGTGTCAAAAATAGTACAAATTAATATACTTGAATAATGAATCAGCTGACATGTACCGACAGTTAAGATCGCGAACGGTATTGATTCTGAAAATATTTTTTTTCCAGAACAACGTAATTTTATCGAAGAATCCTTCCATTGTATTGTCACAAAAATATCATAACATGTACCTAAATTTTTTGGTAACGATAAACTTACTTGTTTTTTCAGATTTATGCCCCAGCGTATGACCAATTTTGTTATGGAAATAATCCAGAATCAAACAAAATATTTTTATTTGCGAACGAGCAATGTATTATTCTACAAAACGCACATGTAGAATTGAGCATCGTAAAAATGTTGATTGTTCTACAAGCACAAGATTGCCAACTAATCCTGAAAACATTTTTCAGTTAGGAGCAAATGCAAATATCGAATGTTTACTGGCTGCTTATTGAAACGGTGGCGTTCAGCGCAAGTTTTAACTGATGCAGAGTAAGGTTAATTCTACTACAGGTTAGAAATAAAATGTGTTTTACTATGGGAGAGTTTAGCACAGGGAAACTTTCTGCCGCTACTTTCGCTGCTATCGCTAAGGGACCGAAAAAACACAAAACCGTAGAAAAATAAAATTTAATTAGGCTTAGAAATTACAGAAGTCATTTAACTTAAAATGTTTAAGTGAAAAGAAACCAATTTCCCCATTTAAGATATCATCTTAACGTAACTTAAAATTCAGGAAAGCTCTGTGATTGGTCAGTTATCACCTCTTACCGATAAAAGTGCTGAAGCGGTAGAAAATTTCCTTGTGACAAACTTTTAACACTCATCTTTCTAACCTGTAGTAGAATTAACCTTACTCAAAGCCATTCAGGATGTGGCAAATAAGTTACGGTCAAACCTAGAAGGTTGACACAAACGTGCAAGAGTTTGAATTTCAGCCTTTATCTAAGAGTCGACGTATTCTCCTGGGGTCGTCTCCAGTATTAGGTATATTTAAACATAAGTTCTATTTCATGTTAAGGTGATATTACCAGCTTGAAAGTCTACGTATTGCTAAGCAACAATGTTTTAGGCGTGAGTGTACCACTGTCCCATCCTAATGGCTCTCGCCTTCTTTTCCCCCTTCCTCATCCCGTCAAGACACCCCCCACCCAAGCTCGGGACTACCTGCAGTAGCACGAGCAGAACCAGGCAGAGCCTCCTGGCACGCGCCTAGTGACACCCAAGTGTATTCGCTCGATAATCCATTCGTGTTTGCATGTTAGCCCATCAATATGTGCTGCAAACTAGTTA
>PNEQ01124191.1:19336-68311 GCA_003012365.1 Medauroidea extradentata | reverse complement strand
GTGGTAAGGCTCACGCATCATCTGCTCTATTGTCGCCAGACCGGCGGGCAATTATCACTCTTAAAAACTATAATCATTATACATAAAATTATCTTAATGTTACTAGCATATTCGAGTCTGTGACATTCCACAGGTTAAAACGATACCAGACACGATACCTCTGTGATAATATTAGTAATAGTCATATTTTCTACTGTGTGTATACTGGCCTATCATAGGATCCCACAGACCCCTCACAATCAATACTGAAGTTAAAATGGATGGCAATATGTTACATATGACAATAAAGGCCCCTTCATTACAATCGATCATCATAATTAACCTAAACCACATTAATTTATATATATAAAAGTATCAATAAAATAGGACCGTCACATGTAGAATCATTGCTTATTTGACTGTACCAATTCAAACAAGGTTACTGCGACACCATACGCCTGTGGTTTTGCCGGTAGAATCATAATTAGCGTATATTTCAAAACTCACATTTTATGACCAAATTATGAATATATGCATGGTAGCATTTAGCTGTTATGTGACGAATTATTGTTATGTCAGTAAAGTATGAAAGCTTTGTTGCAATTAATATTGCTATTTGCCCAACCTATATTTTTCTGAGACGAGACTAGTCTTGGATGAGAATATGTCAATACAGACGACAACTTATGTGACAAGGAACTAAGGGAGGCTTTTGTTTAAAAACAATCCCAGCATTCACTTGGAGAGACCTAGGGAAGCCAAGTTAAATCCCTATGTCAGGATGCCGGATTCTTCCCAATTCGAGTTCATTGTGTTACCATTGCGCCACCTCACTCGATGACAAACTTGAGCTTGTCGCATAAGGAAAACAAAATTACTGGTTGGAAATACTTAATTGTATATTTATCGCTACATATCGCCGTCTAAATTATATGTCCGTATAATATTACAATATATTACTGAAACCTCGCGCAACTATAACGCTTTTAACTCTCAGTATCCGGATTCGATTCTAAGGCCGGTATTCCTAAACGTTTCTATAAGGGTTTAGGTGCAGCATATGTCATGCCTAGGCCTTATCAGTAATCCTAAACGTTTGTATAAGGTTTAGGTTCAGGAGATTGTTTATTCAGGACTAATCTGTAACTTTTCCTTGTCCTAATATAATTACGCATACACAGTACGCTTAGTCCTACAGACGGCTACACACGTTACAACGTATTTTACCGCTTGCTGGACGAATATCGTTTTTAATAATAAAAGAGAAAACTAAACCATTCTAATCATACAGAAAATGAAACTTTGTGGCAGCGGTAATACTAAATAATAACCCACTAGCATTTTAAAAGCCCAAATAAGCCAAAATCAACGAATTTGTGGTTCTAAAAGCATTGCAGTGTATGCATATTTTTTCCGATACTGTTACGAAAGTGATTGAATAGCAGCCAACTTCTCGTAGCTTAACTGGGGCCGACGGCTAATATAACATTTCAGGTCATAATCAGCAGAAAAATATGAACGGAAACACTGCGATCGCGTGGCTATTGTAGCTACTGTTTTAAGTTTTAACAAGAAACAGTTATTGAATATTTTATTTGTGATCGTTATAATCTGTGATTTTTATCTCTTTGTTACTGTAATTATTTTGTAAACAAATTCAAATGCTAAATAATAGCTACGTTTCAAAAGTACAAAGTTTAACGTGTTATTGTTATAGCCATGGTAAATCAGCAGCGCTCATCGTCGCCTTCATTTGTTTCTAGCCTGGCGCAGGGTGGCGAATAATAAGCCGTGACTTACCTGACAACATCTCGGGACACGGCGCAAACACGTCTAGGAATACGCTCAGCGAGTAAGGTCTCTGCCGTTGCTTTTCTTGCGCCTGAGATGGCAGTGTTTATGTAGACCCTAACTTGTTGTTTAGGAATACCGACCTAAGTCTGACAATTCTGAATCCCGTTTTAAATTTATTTTATGCTAATTTTCTACAGTTTACGTCTCGTTTACAGCGTGGTTTACGGAGATGGTTACGCGTATTTTCATGTTCTATCAAAACTAAATAACACCCATACCTCACTCGCGACTTGGATTCAGAACTTTTCGCACCACAAACCGGCGCGCCACCCGACCGCACCACTGAGGTTGGTTCGGTTTTCAATGGTTTTCCTATATCAATCCAGGCCAATGTCGGGATGATTAATTAACAAATTCCATGGCCATTCCCTTCAACTATATGTATTTTAAAGTGTTCCTCTGCTACTTCAATATGTTATTTAACAGGCAATAAAAATAACATATATTGTAATGAAAATAATCACAGAAGAATAATATAAGTTTCTAAGCACTAAACTAATGGCAACTTGCCGGAATGATATATGTGATTATTCCTTTTTTACTTAGATGACAGGTTAGCCAGGAAGCATTTTGCAACATACCCAATCAAATGTCCTCGTCATGGTGGCAAAATTTCATGGTCAGAACAAACGGCCAATAAAAAACGACTGTATTTTATCGGCGTCAAATTCACCGCGATTGGAAACTCTTTCGTGCGCTGCGTGTTGCTTAGGTACACAGCCGTTACATTGGTTTATCAGCCGATCATGCCCGAAGTTGACTTGAACTTTTTCTGTTCCTCGTTTATTCTGATCATCACTGCACAAATACTAAAAATGGTACATTTCGGCTAACTCATAAATAAGTTATATATTTGAATATTTTTATTTAAAACTCGAGAGCAAATTCATTGCATAATATGGGCGTCTGTATTAATTTGGTATGTTTAGTAATTGTAACAAATTCACTCATTAACTATACAAGGGACTCGGAACCAAAATCCCTCGCTCCGCAAGTGGGCGTTCAACAAACTTAGCTACTGAGGTTGAGTTCATAAACAAGAGTCGATAACCATTGATTCTTCAAAGTTCGAAACATCATATGCAAAGTGTGGTAAAAACGCGTCGCAATGATGTTACCGTTATTTTTTTATCCACCCCTCTGGCCTTATCGGTAACAGACTAGGAAAACAGGTGGTGGGAGTTGTGTTTGACCACTCCAGTTCCCCCACAGTGCGCGTGCGCCCCGCGAAACTAATCGTTTGTCAGTTTCTGCATATTTGGAACCAGTGGAGTAGAATATAAGAATCTGGAAGGAAGACTGTTGTGTTTACAGTTTGTAGAGCCACGAAAATATTAACCATGCTTTTCTTTAGAGGTGTTACATGTTTTCTTAAGTGATAACTGAATGGTAAATTGTGATACATGAATAAAAGGGTATGAATTAGGTTCTGCGTGGTATTTTACAGTGCCAAGACTAGCTTGGAATGCGATGTTAAAATGACCACTGTAGAATTAGATTTACTACAAGGTTCTTATATGATTTTAATGATTGAGAAAATGATTCGTAGAGGTTTATCTTAACGATCTAAAATATATGGGAAAGCAAATAATAAATATTTAGAAAACTATGATCCTGAAAACTAAACTAATTATGTAACTTACTTAGGTTTTAACAATTTAAATGGAAATCCACGTGTTTAGTTAATTTAGAATATTAAAAGAATTACATGAGTTACATAAAGATTTTCTTCTGGCTCCTGAAAATAAACTTGTAGCTGTTACAAAAGAAACAAATTCAGTATCAACATTACGTAATATGTAATAATACGCACTCAATAATATCAATTTTAAGCAATATCTCGTTCTTGGTACAAAACTGTAAAAGGGTCATCGAGCTATTAAATATGAACAATATGTTTGTTTAAAGAGATTTATTGATTTTATAATGGAAATGCGAACAAAAGCAGGAAACAATTTTAAAAAATTATAAATTATTGCAAAATAAATTAAAAAAAAAGTAATAGATAAAACAAGGGACAAATTTGATATTAAATTAGTGAATAATACGAATACAATTGAACCATTAGTGGCACAACCAAATTTAAAAATTACTACTGCGTTTAATAACAGTCTAATAGATGTGCACATGAATAAAACGCATTAGGTTTAATAAACCATGATATATAGGAATGAATATATTATATATTTCGGATAAAAAGGAATTCACAGTTTTCCTTACTATGTAAATGAAGCCAAAATGACGGGAAAGTATTAAAGTTATTTATGACGACACATATTCCCTATTTTATAATATCTACAGAGTGAGTTTTAATTCGCCCGACAAACTTTGTAAGGCGATTCCTTGCGCAAAATAAGGTAGGGTGTGCATTTAACAGTTTGGTTGGAAAAGCATGTTAAGGGCGTTACGAACACATTGAAATAGATGTGTAGAATCGAATTTAATGAACCCATTTAAAACCGCTTTAGTTATCGCCAATAGCATACGGATACGTGTTGGAGGATAAAAAGACCTGTTTTCTGACGACATGATATTGGTACGAATCAACCCACTTTGTAGGAAAATAGGGTATGCGAGATTGCGATTGTGTGGCATTTCGTACCCGCAATATTGTCTCGTGGTTTGATGCCTGTTTATGAAAGAGCCTGTATTAAACAACAAAAAAAGTCGCCTTGGTAAAACACCCTCCGACCAACGGTTTCACCAAAAAAACAATGACCAACGTATCTGCTGGTAGATTGGAATGGTGTTCTCCAACACCTGTATGTTTATGCAGCTAATCAGGCACTCCTACTAAAGGGGTGGCGGTGGTCAGGCGGCCGCATCTCTTTACTCCAACTTTGACGGTGTGGGTTCGATACCCGGCGGGATCACCTCAGTGTGCCACATGTGGAGAATGTCGCTGGTCGGTAGGTTGACTCGGAGATCGCCCATCACCACCGCCCTTACATTCTGCCGTTTCTCTATACACACATCGTTGACCCTTTTTCCCAAATGGCTCGACAGCTATTCCTGTTCAGAGCCACCCAAATATCTCTACCACACTGCTACCACGTACGTTTACTGAGGAGTCCAGCGGGGTAGGTGAGAAGCGTAAATGTGTGTCCGTCAATTGTATTTACACATGACACCTACAAGAATGGCTCGATTAAACGGCCTCAATTTTCCACATGCAGTTCTCAATGACACACCATGTTTTGCTGGACACATGTAAAGACACCTCGCCTGTCGGAAATATTGCCAGCCGCGGTAACGATACGCCCAACAAGCTCTTCTTCTCTCAGCATCTGGGTCTCATACACGTAGCCCCGCATAAGCATCTAAAAGAAGAAGTCCAATGGGTTCAAGTCAGGTGAACGTGCAGGCCACGCAATGGGTCCACCGTTGCCAATCTATCGGAAAGGGAATGCGTTGATCAGGTACGTGCGAACGGTATGTGCACGATGGGCTGGGGCACCGTCGTGCTGTAACCACATCCGTTGTCTTGTTTGCAATGGCACATCCTCTATTAACTCCGAAAGAGTTTTCTGTAGGAACACACGATACCTGTGGCTGTTGAGGCTAGGGTGGAAGTAGGTACGGCCCTACTAACACATCACCAATGATACCATCCCACAAATTGACGCCGAATCTCTGCTGGTGACTGCGGGTAAATATGACACATGGATTAACATCTGACCAGTTATGGTCATGTTGGAAGTACGCCTCGTCCGTACAGAGAATGTTTGTTGCAAAACCAGGTACCACCTGTACTTGGTGCAGGAACCATTCTGCAAAACGGCGTCGCCTCGGAAATTCGGCCAGCCCGATGCTGTGGGCCCTCTGCAAATGATATGGATGCATCATCTGTTCGTTCAATACCTGCACAACAGTACGCTTATTGATGTTAAGCCTGTTGGCGACAGTATGCGTACTGATGGTTGGATTGTTTTCAACAATCTGCAGCACTTGTTATTCGGTACGTACCGTTCGTATATTGCGCTTACGCCCAGCATTCGGTTTCGTCACATCCATGTGGCCAGTCTTCCGCAACCGGCGGTGCAGTGTAGTAATTGTTGTGTAAGGAGGCTTTGTTCTGTTCGCTCTCTGGACAAGAGTTGTGCTGCTCGTGCATTAGCCCCCACCTCACCATACACAAGATGCATTTCGGCAAGTTCGGGCCATGAATATCGTTCCGTGACAACACAGAGCACGGCCTCCAACGTCGCAAACACGAACACAACAAGAGTTTTCCTGCGCTGTTGGAAAACAGTGTTAAAACGTCACAAGTACCCAGTTTTACTCCACAGCTTGTCATTCTGAGTGAACGAGGAGTGCCACACAGGTTGCACTCTCCCCCCTTCTTTCCACAATACTTATGGTCGCAGATTTGCGGACACATTTCGCAGGAGGGCATTTTACCGACGCGGCCATCGGATTTTTAAACATGCTCCCCACCGGGTATCGAACCCGCATCACCTACATTGGAGTAAAAGATGTGGTCACCTGACCACCGCCACCCCTTTAGTAGCAGTGCCTGATTAGCTGCATAACCATACAGGTGTTGGGAGCACAATTCCAATCTACCCGCAGATACGCCGGTCATTGTTTATTGGGGAAACGATTAGCCGGAGGGTGTTTTACCAAGGTGACCTTTTTTGTTGTTTAACGCATGTTCTTTTATAAACAGGCATCAATCCACGAGACAATGTTGTGGGCACGAAATTCCATACAATCGCAATCTCGCATACCCTATTTTCCTACAAAGTGGGTTGATTCGTACCAATATCATGTCGTCAGAAAAAAGGTCATTCTATCTTCCAACACGTATGCTTAAGCTTTTTACGATACCTCAAGTGGTTTTTGATGGGTTCCTTCGAATCTATTCTGCACATTCATTTCCGTGTGGTCATAACGCCCTTAATATGATTTTACGACCAAACTGTTAAATGTAAACTCTACCTTATTTTACATAAGAAATAGCCCCACATAGATAGTTGGTCGAATTCAAACTCTTCTGTGTACAAAATAGAACACTGACTGACTGACATACTCACTCACTGATATATGAAAGTGGAGCCCAAACCACAGTATATAGAATCGTGAATTTTTTGTATGGTTTCCTCTCAGGTCGTAGGCGAGCACTAAGATGGGATTCTTTTCGAAATTCTACTTATAAGGGGGTAAATACGGGTGAAATGTTTTTCGAAGAAACGTCGATAGAGTTCGAACACAACGGCTTATCATCGTGATTTTTACTTAAAAAATGCACACATAAAAATTCATATTAGCCAATTTCAGGATTTTTCGAAAGTAAAAATTTAATGGAGCGAATATACCCTAATTGTGTTTCCGATAAATTTTCAATATCTGTCAATTCCTTCGGGATAGAGTTGTTTTTTACTTTAAAATGTTGCTTACGTATATACACAAAAAGTAGTGTTAGGATATTTTAAAATTCGAGCCCCAAGTAGTAAAAAGGGGGCAAAATATGTTTTACATGAATCTTCTATATCACTGAAAAACAATTGACTGTCGTAGTGAGTTTTACTGCTGAGATATGTGTCGTTGCACCAGTCTTCCTGCCCAGTATGAGAGGAACTGCAGGTACGGGCCGCTGGTTCAGGTACTCGGCCGAAAGCTACTTACCGTTGGATTATGACTGAATGCCTCTATGGAAGTATCCCTTCTGATAAAGAAACGATAACTATAGAGTCCCTTTGGCGGAAAGGCTCAACAATAGTCATACTTGGAGGCCTGCCTGGACGCATGTTGTCGCTAAGAGCCCTTGCAAACCACATAAATTAGTTTAGCGGGACACCACCATGCACTCCGTAATACACTTTTGATCTGTAGTTCGGTGTTGGGACTTGAAACGTCTGTAGACAGGACCCCAAGACGTTTAGAAATTCTTTAATTAGGGATGTGAAAATACGTGAAATATTTTTTTTCTATTATCTCTCTGTATCTTTAGAATCAATCGAGAATCCGAAGTGTTCTTTCCTTTAGATTGATACTTATGAAATTATCTAAAATATCGTTTAAATTAATTTCTCGTTTTATTCTCTAAAGAGGCAAAAAAGGGTAAAATGTTTTTTATTCACGATCAAAAAATGTTGACCCCATTGATGTTTATATATCGACGAAATTTTTGTTTATGATTGATGCTTACTCAAATACCTGAAAAGTGATTTCATGAATTTTCGAAATTCACCACCCAAGAAGGTGAAAAGTGATTAAATTTGTTTTCAATTAATCGTCTATATGTCTTGAACCCAGCGGAAAGTTATCGCGTATTTTACGCCCAAGAGACGTCAGTAAAATAGCCTAAAATATTATCCAAAGGTTTTTTTTGTCAAAATTCAGACTTTTAGGAGGTGAAAAGATCTAGAATTGGTTTTAGATAAATGTTCGATACATATCAAACCCATCGAACGCTTCAGTTAATTTTTGCTTCAGAATGATAATTAGATAAGTGGACGCAAAAAGGGTTTTAAGATTTTTCAAAATTCGAACTCTCAGTACTGTACAGGGGTTACATGTGATGTTTAGAGAATGATCGATTTTGCTTCGACTGAACGAGCTATCGTCGTGATTTTCTCTTCAATTGGATACTTTAACAAATATTAAAGGTGTGAAACTAAGCTTTTTTTGAATTTCAACAACTTAAGTGGCTAACAGGATTAAATTTCTTTTTTCTATCAGCCAATGATACTTATCTAACCAGTGGAGATATTGATGCGGTGTTCACGTGATTACTACGCAAAGACCTAAAATATAATGCAAGTGTCTTTATTATGTAAGATAACTTAATTAGTAGGAATAAAATATAATTTGTAAACTTTTTTCAGTTAAAACAAATGCATTAACTGCTTTAAGTAACACACGCGAGCAAAGATGCTGGCGCACTAGTCTCTATATATAAAGGGGAACACTGACTGACTGACTGATATGACATGACATGGCATATAAAACTGCAGCCCAAATCACTAGAACTAGAATTGTAAAATTTTTGTGTAGGTTCCCCTCAGGTCGTAGGCGTGCACTAAGAAATAATTTTTCGACTTATAAGGGGGTGAAAAGGGAAGAAAAATTCGTTTCCGAAGAAACAATAGAGCTCAAACTCAAACGGCCTAAAATCGTGATTTTTACTTTGATAGGACACACACAAAAATGCATTTTAGCCTATTTAGGATTTTTCGAAATTCAACATTTAAGGGGCGAAAATACCTTAAATGTGTTTCCGATTTACTATCGATATCTATAGAATCCTTCATGATAGATAATTGGTATATAATGCAAAATGTTGCTGACGTAAATACCCGAAAAGCAATTTTAGGATTTTTTGAAATTCGAATCCCAAGCAGTAAAAATGGGGGAAACATGTTTTAATGAATCTGAAACACAATTGACTATCGTTATTTTTAATTCAATTGTTACTTATTCAAATTACTATCATAGGACTCAAGAACGTATAAAAATTTGATGATTAAAGGGGTGAAAATACGTACAATGTGTTTTCGATTATTCCTCTGTAGGCTATAAATCACACCAGTTCAGATATCTAAGTACTCTTTGCTTTAAATCGATGCTTATAAATCATTTAAACAACGTTTAAATATATTTTCCAAATTCAGCTCCAAAGAGGTAAAGAAAGGGTAAAATGAGTTTCCGATTCACAATCTCTCTCTCTCTCTCTCTCTCTCTCTATATATATATATATATATATATATATATATATATATATATATATATATATATATACATCCACCCCATTGATTTTTTTATGTAGAGACGTAATTTTTGTTTAAGATTGATGCTTACTCATATACCTGCAAAGCGATGTCACAAATTTTCGAAATTCGCCACCTAAGGAGGTGAAATGGGATGAAAATTCGTGCAACACATTTTCAATTAATCGTCAATATAACTTGAGCCCAGCGGGATATTGTCGTGTTTTCACGTCCATGAGACACCAATAAAATAGACTGGAATGTTATTAAAGGGTTTTTCAAAATTCACTCGCTTGGAAGGTGAAAAAACCTTCAATTTGTTTTATATAAATCATCTATATCTATGGAATGGGTTGAAATATACAGTTAATTTTACTTCAGGATGATGATTACAGAAACTTTCTCAAACGAATTTAAGATTTTTCAAAATGCGAGTTCTCAGTACTGTGCAGGGGTCATACGTGTTATTTAATTAATTATCTATTTTGTTTCGACTGAACGGGCTATCGTCGTGATTTGCACTTCCGTAGGGTACTTATACAAATGCATAAGATGTGAAATTATAATATTTCTAAATTCAACATCCAAAATGTTGGTAAAGCACAAAATTTGTTTACCATCGACCCAATATATCTATTTCACAGTAGAGATATTTAGGTGTTGTTCGCATCAGAGTGGTGCGTATGTAATTATTTATCAATTATATGTAAGTATTTTACTTTACAAAATAACTTGGTTAGTAAGAATAAAACTTAGTTCCTTTAAGACAGACGATCCGAAAAGCAAGTACGAGCAGCTAGAAATAAATTATACAGGATATTCGCTCTACAGTAACCTATCGATACGTGGTGTTGTAAAATCTCTATGAGTCTAGGACGTGAATATTTTATTTTTGAAATTAAATTTGTTTTAATGAATTATTTCGACGTTACGTAACGCAGTTGCTTGTAGATCAGGTCTACATAACGGGATGTTCTGGGCTCGAATTCCGTAAAAAGCTGCGTGCGAACGTTCAAATATGAAACACAAGGACTGCAAGACAGATAGAATTAGTGCAATTTGCATATAGTCGTATAAAAGGGGTAAATGGATTGAGCAGTTCAGTTTCCACTTAGGTTCATTGACAATATCAGCTTACGTATTGTTGCGTGCCATGTGCCTGGGGGCCGGTGGTCGGCGGCTGTTTCGTAACGCTTTGTGGACTGGCCCCTGAATCATACGCTGGGCGGCTACGTGATGGAAGTCACGCCGAAGCTACGTCATAGATACCTGTCCCAACTGCGTCTTAACCCTACGAGGGCGGCCTACGTGACTCAATTCATGTCCGAAACATGCAGAAATGTCTATTTTTAGACCCATGTAATGCGGTTATTCCCCGACTGTTTCAAGGAGTATAATTCCACAGAATCGGCACATTTGGGGAGAGTTCGCTATTTGTAGTGCTAGAGAAAGGTGCTATGGTTGTGGAGATAGACTGGTGAAGACATCTTGGTGACGTCAGAGTCTACTGTGAGGTGGCAGGCGGCTACCTTCGGAGCAGTGTTGGACGAACCAAGAGGACTGCTGCGTCGGGCTGACGGGCGAAGAAGGAGGTACGCGACGGGAGTCGAAACGAAGACCTCAAGAGTGAAGACAGCGGTGCACTCGGGGTACTGCGCAGCACATGACGATTCATCACCACGGCGGACTATTAAGGTTGTACACTGTCACTACTTGAAAGACTGTTGATTGGATATATGACTGAATTTTATTGTGATTTATTCTGTTTAATTAATTGATGGTAGACATTTTTTGTGCTTTAATTGTCAAAGTTAATTAACGTGTCTGTGACACAGGAGTAATTGTGTGCATAACTAATTGTGTTGTTAAAGTTATGGTTTATTACTGTTTTGCGTATTTCGTAGCTTTGTGAGCTATTAAATCCAGTACTTAATTTAACTCTTTTATTTCTAACTATAAGACCTCTGCCCCATAAGAACTCATAGGAATTGCCCACATATAAAGTTTATGTTTCAAACCTGTAACACTGGTGTCAGAAGCGGTATAGAGGCATAAAGTAAATTCAATAATTAATTATGCAAGCTAAATCATTGCACACAATTGCTATTCAATTAAATTGAACCACTTCATAGGTTTTAAGTTTAATTTTCATTTGTAAATGTGAATGATTACAAGAAGAATGTCAGCTGAAATAGAAGCACTAAATGCCCTCATTGAGGGATTGAGTGGCCAATTAAGTGACCAAATCAATTCTGTCAGAGATAGTGTAAATGCAAATGTTGATAATGTAAATGAAAATGTAGATAAGCAAATAGATAGTGTAAATGAAAATGTTGATAAGAAAATAGATAGTGTAAATGAAAATGTTGATAATAAAATAGAAAATGTTAGTAATCTTGTAGACAGTGTAAGTGAAATGGTAGACAAAGTGAACGAAGTGGTGGACAGTAAAATATACGATGTTAAAGAAATGGTGTGCCAGGAAATAGAGGCTGTAAACATGAAGGTAGGCAGCGTAAAGGAAGAGATGGAGTGTGTAAAAAATAGCATGCAGCAACAAATGGATGAGCTGAGGAAGAAGTGTCAAGAACTTCGTCAGCGTCAAGAAGGTAGCCATTTTGTTACCAGAGAAGACAAGATCAGTGCTGAATCAATACCTGAAGGCAGCGAAGAGAAGACCACGAAGTTTGAACCAGGCTATAGTGTGATTCCCAACCAGGCAGAAAATGGGCTGCGACATGTTTCTGTATCTAGTGTGCCTGCATCGAACATTGGAAAAGGAATTTCTGTCAAGGCTGCTCCCTACGATGGTCAAACTCCATGGCGAGAATACCAAAACCAGTTCGAGATTGTGGCAACCATAAATGGTTCGTCTGACCAGCAACGAGCCTACTACCTTGCATCTGTTCTGAGGGGACCTGCCCTCAGTATACTCCAGTAGCTTCCAGAACAACAACGTCTGGAATACTAGACATTAGTTACTGCCCTGGAGCTGCGTTTCGGAGACAAGTACTTACGACATGCCCACCATGCCCAACTAAAGAAGCCGCACCCAGAGACCAGGAGAGCCACTGCAAGAATTGTGGCAGGACATTGTGCGACTCGCCCATTTGTCACTCGGGGGATTTCCAGAACAGGCAAGGGATATCAGTAGATGTAATTAGTTCCTACTGGGACAGGGTTCAGGGTGTGGTGCCGTGGTGCCGCGGCCGCCATCTTGTTTCCAGCGACCATCTTGTATCTGGCAGCCACCTTGTTTCCGTTGGCCATCTTGTTTCCGGTCGCCATCTTGGGTTGGATCACTTTCAAAATTTAAAAAAAATGTCTAAAATTACATTTTTATTTCCGGTCGCCATCTTGGAATAATTTCCTCTCCCCCGCCAATTTTCAACAGTCATTTGTTTACATTGAACCCACCATTTTTAAAGTTCCCGCCAAAATAATGTATTATATTTAGTTCTTGGAATGACCACCAGGGATGCTACTTTGAGGCACCATTTTTTGTTTTCTTATTTACTTACTTGATTCACCTACACCAGTATACATATGTGTTTAAGGGCGGCGTGTAATGTATCATAGGCAGGACTCTCGCCTCTATCACCAATATTATTATTTTTTTAAATATTAACATAGAGCAGGCAAAATAGACAAGTATTATATATCACCACCATCAATTAATTATTTCAATTTTAAAACCTTTTAAAGTAATGTAATTGTGTTCTATGTAATCACTGATTAAGTGTACAAGGACTGGTGCATCTGATGCTCTTTAAGAAAAATTTATGACAGGCGAATAATGTCTCACAACACACACAATTTTAAAGTTTTAAAAAATTTATTAATTAAACGGCAACACTTCTGTTCTAAAGTAGTGCAGGCAGGTTTACAACGCTGAAACTCACAAACTATTATATATACAAAGCACAAACACAAAACGAAAAGATACCAACGCAGAAATTTACACCCCACTAAGGAACAACATGTATCAGAAAACTCATATATACAGGAAACAAACTCTGAAATCAATATACAAACCCTATACAACCCATAAAAACTAAATATTTACAAAATGAACAAATATATACAATGAACCGTGAACACTACTTACAAGTTACCATAGTAACCATAGGGAAGTGTGCAGATGCCATCGTCACATATTAAGCGCTTGTTGTCTTCCACAACAGAGCCAGTTTGTTCGTACACTCGGTGTACACATTGTGCTGGTGTGAGCGGATGCTACGTATGACTGCACGTTTCCTGCTCTGCTCCATTAAAATGGACTTGTCATCGAATGTTAATTTATTCTTCACCACGCACTTTTGCACACCCTTGGCGCATTTGGAGACTTTACCATTATATTTGTAAGTGTACATTTTAGCACGCAACCCTACAAATTCACTCATCTCCTCCCCACAACACTCGTCTTTGAATTTTCCCACTAACTTTTTTATTGAAGTGGGAGTAGCATTGGTGAGTAAAAGGGTATGGTCTTGTGTCAAACTCGGACATGAAAGTAGGGTCTGCTGCCAAGTCGCTATAAAAATCTGCTGTCTGGATCTGGTAGATAAAGGAGTCAGTGTCCATATACGCCAGCTGGAGTCTGTCACCATAACGAAACTGTGTTACGTCGTAGTGGAGCCTATTCATGAGTGTCTTGTAGAGCTCGAGGACTGTGAAACCAGCATAAATAGGTTTGTAAAACATTATGGCCTCTTTTTCCATCTTCATCGAAGATAGATTTTCTGAATAAACTGTGCGACACTTGAAGGTGGGCCTAGCAATTAGTTTCTTTGCTCTCTTCTCCTTACACACCATCTCCATTACTTGTCGTTTCCTTTTGTTTTCCATTAATTTGCCGAAGGTCACGTTATTCATCAATTTATAAAAGTCCTTCTCGAAATAAGTTTTAGCAGCAGTACGTTTCTCCGTGTTGAGGTCGATGTAGGGCTTCAACCATGCCTCTTGCACGAATTGCAGGACTCTGTGGACTTTTGTTACCCTGAGTCCATGCTCCATTGCCTGCTTCAAGTTAACATAATGTACAATTTAGTGTTCCTTATTCTCCAACGTGGTCATCAACACCTTCTGTTTGGAGCCAGGAGGGAAATCAATTACGGGAAGGAACGGTAGGTCTCTATGATCCTTGTGTAGCTCCTCAGGATATTCAATATCCACCTCCAGAATACATCCGATGTTACCATCATCAGGCATGGCCAACACATCAACATTGCAGTCAACCCAATAAAAGTCACTTTTAGGGAGGGGAAGTGACATTGCCCAACCATAAAGATTGTTAGCATCCACATATTGTAGAAACACTGATGGTTGGAGTGGATTGTATGTCGATGGTTCATACTTGTTGTTTGCTTCATAATACCTCTTCACGCATTGAGCCACACTTCCCCTTTTTCCCTGTTCAATGAAAAGGTACATGTCGTAATCAGTAATGAGTTCCAGCTCGACTTTGGTGTTTTCCAACATAGCGTCGAACGAAAAGCCCGGCGCACTGATGTAGCGGACACAGTCCAAGCCATAGGTTTTGAGGCACAAGGATCTAAATTTTTCGAAAACATCACTCAAGAGAAGAACATCTGTCTTGAGGTATACATCACCATACTCTCCCAGAGTATTGCAGTTGAACTTTGCCCATACTTTTTGAGCATATACATAGTCTGCGTCAGTAATGTTGGAATCTGCCAGTTGGTTATAAAAGTCTTCTTTGGCAGGTAGCTGAGACCCTTCGAGTTTTTCCCAATCAGTGATATGATCATAGGGAAACACTCCCTTTCTGGTGACAAGCTCAAGGTCATCTGGAGCAAAGAACTTACTTGTGTTCTTGAACTCAGATGCAGGAAGGTTCTCGACGAGGGTGGCAAGACTACTAGACATAAATCTGAAAGTGTCTATGAATTGTAGCATGAATCTTTCACCCAGAGTCTTTGTGAAAGTTATTAGCTTTTCCTCTGTGTGAGGTATGATAAATATGTTGTCATCATAGGCCAGTTGCTTAATGATAAAGTGTCCATCATAGGATAGAATTGTGAAACAACACCGGCAATCTCTTTGGGCGGCGGCGGAGTTTGTTGCATTCATTGCATGCCGGCCCCAGGTACTTTCCTGTGAAGTGACAGTGGTCGTGGACTTTGTGGTTCATCTTTGTGAAGGATGTGTTACAGTAGCAGCATTCCTCAGCAGATAAATGATACAGTAATTCAAGTTTGGTCAGAGATTTCATGGGCTCAGTAATATCATAAATATCTTTCACCTTCTTCCCAATATCCACAATGGTCTCCATGAAATGTTTGCCGGCATTTTCCCCTCTGTAAATTATCGGTTCTGTAGGCAGATTTGCAGTTTTCGCGGCAGGAATAACATCATTGTCTATTTGCACATATATTGAGTAACTATTGGGCACATAGTGCTGGTAGGCATAGGTGTAGGATTTTCTGTATCTGGTTGGCAGGTACTGATAGGTTCTAGCATAGCTTTAAAGTCCCCATACATGACAATAGGAAGTTTGTCCGCATTATGATAATTCTTGAATTTCATCATTGGTCGGCATCCATTTTTCTCATGCTGGGGCATCTCTACACGAACAGGAGCATGCGGCTTGCAGTACTTTACATGCTCTTCTAGGCACTGCTCACCTGTAAGTCCAGATACTCGAAGCTGGTCATCATAAGACTTAAAATAACGTTTACATACATGTATTACACCATGATGTGCAGTGACTTATGGACGAACAAGGCGAGAAAAGTTTGATATGTACATGTAATGCTTGTTTCTTCATTGGAAATGAGGAGCAGGTCGAAATGCTGAGGCTTTTCTTCAGTGCATACACATACAGGAACTACTTTATCATCCTCGCTCAGTGTATATACATTTAAAGTCACATCAGCATTATTCTTCTCAAACAGTTTAATTTGGTGCCCAAGGGTCGGGTATTCAAGGCCATCAAAATTAAATTTCTTCTCCAAGTTATGATAACGCTCATTGACACGCTCAGGATGTTCTCCTTCCACGAATCTTGCAAGAATAGCCCACTTGAAGCATTCGTTGTCATCCATGTTAATTAGGTTGATGAAGGACTTGCTGTTTTTGTTGCTGCTTGGCAAATAAATATAACTGGAGGCACACAGTGGGTCGAGCTTGTTGGTACGGAGCTGAAGGTGTTTCACAGCAGTCAGGGTCCAACCACTTCCTTTACCCATGTACTGTTCCTCCTCCTCATATATCTTTTCCAAACTATCTGACACGGCTTCCTCGACATTGTACACGTTGTAAAGTGGCACATTCTTTGTTTTGAAAGCCCTCTTGTCAGTCTCATCTTCATGTGGCTCCGGCTTCTCATAGTCAAATTCGAGGAACAAGTTGAACTTAACAGCGCCATTGTCTCTGATTTCTTGCTGTATTTTTTAAATATAGAGTCCTTGATGATGTTTAAGTAAGTGCAGATATCCTTTGACTGACCTGCAGTGTTCTAGGTGACGTATGTTTTCATGGCTCCTTTAAACGCACTCTCCCTCTTCTAAAAAGTACCATCTGATGACGTACCAGCCCCAACTACTGCTCTTGACTGGACTGGCCGGGTAGTTGGTCCAATGCAGCGTCTCTTCGGTGGCGGAGCTGGCCCGTTGCACTTAGTTACATGGGTGCGCAAGTTGTCTTGTCGTTTGAAATTCTTCTCACACTTGGTACACTTGAAAGTCTTACTGTTCGGGGCGAATTCGCAGCTGGCCTCGTGACATGCATGATGTTTGTGAGTAAATGCTTCATTGCAAAACTTACAATGAAGATATGCAGGCTGAACAATGTTCCCATTACAAGAACGAAGGTGACGTTCCATACTATCCTTGCGAGAAATGTAAAATCCACACTTCTCGCACACCTGGAGTTCTTCACGGTATGGGTTGACGTGGCAATTGTGCTCATGGCGTAAACCAGTCCTGCGAACAGTAAATACCTTGCCGCAGAACCCGCACTGGTGTGCTGAAGGAGGGACAATGGCTGAAGCAGCAGCACTCTCCATATCGAATTTAAAAATCTAAGAAATAAAGGCAAAGACTGAAGAGAAAATAACTATGATCTAAGAAACAATTATGATAAATAATCATGGAAACCCTAAAAACGAAGGCTAAGAGGAATAATAAAGAACAAACTAGCAACAAAGTATAAGATAAATAATAACTAGAAATCTAACTAGAAAAAATTCTGAAGATCCTAACACTAAGAAATGACTGTAATATGCAAAACTAGCTATAAACCTAACCAAACTAAAATCCTAACTATGGAACTAACTCTAACAAATGGCTATAAACATAAATATAAAATATTGAATTACTAGCTATTAAAATACTAAAGAATAAACCTAACCTATAAACCTAACTATAAAAATACTTAAGAATTAACTATGAACCTCACTATAAACCTATAAGAAAAACTCACAAAGCTGCGAAGCACTCGATGAACAATCGACAAGCGATGAACAAAGACTGAGGAAACCAGGCCTCGCAGCACCTTTTAAGAGCATTTGGGGGTGGTGATGGTGGGGGGGGGGGGGAACAGCCCACTCCATATATGGGAATGATTGAGAATCCAGTGTTTCTATTGGTTGGTGAAAACAATCGGTCTCCTGATTTCCTGGAAAATCCCTATGCTGGCACAGACCAGTAAAAGTCATTACAGGTTCAGATTTGAACAGGTCTACTGGTCCTACCCGAATTTACTTCCTTGTGGTGCAACCAAGGCGATTTTATCACTAACTACAGTGTGAAGTCATCGCAAGCAGTGACTGTGTCCAGTACAGGTCTGCACAGGCCCACAGCACCTGGGCAGTACTTCCCCATGCAGTGAGAGCAGGTATGTACAGGTGTTCGAAAGACCCCCCCACCCCACCTCCTATTCACCACTACTCCTTACAGCACTCCTCTAGTCAGCAAGGTATTGCAACACCACTCTTGGCCTCGCCACTCTGATGGTGCTGGAGATAAGGGCTCAGAAGGGCTCACGCTAATGAATCGTAGCTCGTGACACACTTGCGAGACATTCCAGTTGCTTGTTACGACTACACATGTTTGAACAAGCCTACCTTGCAGCTTTCAAGTCGAAAGAGCTTACCTCACACAAGTCTTGTGCAACTCTATAAAACTTGAACTTGTATTTTTTCCGTACTTTATCTTGTAAGTAGTAGTAACTGGTGATTTCAGACACACAACATTTCATTTTTCCAAAGTCATATATTTATATTATTTTTTGAACAGTAACCATTTAAACCTTTGTCTCGTAAGTAGTATTAGTAATTTGCAGAAATCAATATTTTGGTTGACTAACATATTACAACTCTGTTTGTTAAAGGAAGTATTACTAATTTGCTAGGAAATAAAAAGTAATGAAAATTTATTTTATAAAGTTTAATTTTTCTCCATATAATACATATATACACATACATACATACATACATAGCCCTATATATACATCATACCAGCATTTTCCATCATATACCAGAGTCCAACCAAATATTACAACAAAAAATATTTACATACATAATTAATCTTCAAGTACTTTTAAAATGTCTTTGAGTATTGCACGTACATGTTTCCGTACCAAGGAAGCAAGGTAGTCTTCTCCTACAACAGGGCACATAAAAATGTAGAATCGCCAACAACATCCTGTCCTTCCATGGTTGTCTGGGCCCCAACATCGTAATTTAGAATTTGGTCACCATCTTCAGCATCGTCACAGGATGTAGACGAGGCTTCAGTCTCGGGGAGCTCGGGTGACAACAGTCTCTGCATAGTTAATTGCTTTTCCAGTAGTGCATGAGCTACAAGATCTTCATTGGAGGCAGGAAGCGATGTATTGCTACGCATGTTGAACACAACATATTTCCCCTCAGAGTAGCAGCCAATCATATCTTTGAAAATGTTCCCAACTTGTAGGAAAATGTGCATACAGCCAATGTTCACCCAAGTTGTACTCTTCAGTGTATTCACGGTAGTTGCCTTCACCATCCCAGTAGGAATACTCCACCCACTGATCTCCAGGCTTTACGTGCTCGTGGTGCTCGGCAGGAGACAAGCGCTGCATCTTGTCACTTTGCTGGTCTACAGAGAACTGAGCATCTTCACGAAATGGCGGAGGAGCTTTAGCAGTGCACTGGGAAAAACCCACTCATCTTCTACATGGAAAACTGGTACAATTTATCAGAATGTCCCATATTCTCGTACATATACGACTGAAATGACACTTGATGTAGCAGAACAAACTTCCAGAAATGTCTGCATCATTTTCACTTGCAGACTCGTCGTTACATATTGCCTCCTCCATCTTGACTGATAATTAAGTATTGCCTTCACCGACATATATTTACGTGTTTCTTTTGTAATTACCCTTCAAAAAATTTGCTGGTGAGAAATTAATATCTTGCAACAGTTCTCTATACACAGGGCACAGATGAGACGCACAACCTGCTGTAAGGCATTGCATATGTGTAGATGTTGTTACACTTATGTCATGTTGCAGTCCATCACATTTATCCACAACAACACACACTGGTGTCTCAACCCCTGATTTCATTTGGTCCAAAGTCAGTGGTAATGGCAAAAATGGTTTGCATAAATAAACTGTACAGTTATCACCTTCACATGCAAAACAAGCTGTAACATTGCTTGTAGTGCGTGATGAGAAGGGGTTGAACGTTGCACGAAAATGGTTGCCATCTCTACACATTTCAAAATAAGTTGTGTTTAGAATATCACTACTGCCCTCTTCACTTTCAAACTGAATTTCATAAATTACACACTGTTTGCTGCTGACCACGTAGGCATAGTTATCTGACCAGGGCTCAACATGAGGCGAGGTATAGCTTTCTCCGTGGTAGGATCAGGCCGTAGTACTGGTTTGTAGTCTTCAGAGTCTTCAAAGTCTTCAAAAATGTCATTGCGTGCTTCTTGACTAAAGTATTCATAAATGTCATTGCGAACTTTGTCACTAAAGTTTATATGACTGTACATAGGATCTTCTATCATTTTTCTACGATTCTTGTAAACTTCTTGCTTGATACGTGAAAACAGAAAACTTTCAGTTCCATGGCCCCTGTACATGATGATGATGGATTAACGAGTTGACTATGATGACAAATACACTTCACACATCGGAGGCGAGCATGGAGATGTCCAACAAACTTTCCCATTCTTCAAAATGGCAGTGTGGGTCCAACCACTGCACCTTTCTTCCCGGCGAATAACTTGTTCATCACGTCTTAGTTTGTAGGAGATATAACTCTCACTGTTGTGGCGAATGATCATCTCACCTTTAGCTCAAATAATAAGCTCCTCAGTTGTGGATGGTAGCTGGCTATCTGGACAGAGATGGAAAACTGGGCAGTCTACTAACTTGCAGGGAATAGGCGTCACACTGAACACGTCTTCGTCGTTGACCCACAGAAAGTGTTCAAGACCATTGCAGAATTCTAGACGATCAGGAAGACCAACAGGTATGTAGTGCACCTGGTGAAAACCAACTTCCGCATCGATGTAGTCGTGGAACTCTTCTGGTCGAAATCTAGTGTCCATTGTTCACTGTGCTGTGAGTAACGTAGTATCTTGACAAACCAGTAACTGTGCTCTCCCCCCGTCCAGGCCTGCCTCT
Organism: Medauroidea extradentata; assembly: GCA_003012365.1. NCBI lineage: Eukaryota > Metazoa > Arthropoda > Insecta > Phasmatodea > Phasmatidae > Medauroidea > Medauroidea extradentata. The sequence continues at coordinate 47,117 of PNEQ01124191.1, read as the reverse complement.
GACGTCACTCTAGCTCACATCACTGGGGTTCCCAAACACCACAGCCGTAGCAGTAGCATCTTCAGGCGCGAACAGGTCAGGTCCCGCTCACACGACTCGCAGCCGTGTTCAGGCTCGTCGAACTTTGTGTTCAAGTAGCGAAGCGATGGACACTCGTACATAGTTTGAAAATCTATAATATTAACATTTTCATTGCAATAAATACTTAGCCATTTTTTCTGCTCCACCCCAGCAACAAAGACAACTTCATCACCTATAATTTCAGTTAATACAGCTTTAATATTCTCATAAACCTCATATCCATTGTTTGTACCCAATCTGTGTAATTGTACTGTTGTTACTTTGACTGTGATTTGAACTTGGCGCCTGTCCGCCATATTGAAAACAAGAGAAGTTAGTTCGATCATCATGACGTCGGGAAGCAAGTAGTTTTGTTTCGGTTGCAAACAATTTTTGGTCCTACGGCCCGGATGAATACCAGTTTCGTGATATTATGTACGGCAGATGACGCCACAGTTCGTGAACAATTGTTTTTGGTGATGAACGGCCATCGGTGAAAAATAAAACTAATAAAAGAAAAGGTTTTTAGGAACGGCACGTCGCCTGGCCTACTTCTATCGGTTGAATTTCAAGTCGGTAAAACGTGTGCGATGTGCAATTTATTACAGTCCACTGAATCTTGAAGCGAGGTTAAAGTATTAACGTAACAGTAAGTTTAGTGAAGTGAACTTTCGTAACATGGCAGCAGTGACACCAGAAATGCAGTAAATTGTTTTCAACTTTATCTTGTCTCAAACTGAAGAGGCCAGAGAATTGTTTGAGGCGTCACAGCACGACAGGGCAAAGTTAGAAGATTTCGAGATTGTGTTTGAGGAGGTGATAGCTAAGAGAAGCGAAGTACAAGCAAATTTCGTTGTGCTTTGTGCCAAGCCGCCGGACGAAACCACTGCAAGTTTGGACGAAATTAAGGCACAATGCTCGTCGTACGAGGCCGTATTCAGAGAACTGTGTAAAGCTTATAACAGGCTTCAACCGAAGCCACGGCTTTTAATAGTTCTCCAGTAACCAGGTATGTAAACCACCATGCAGTGTTGCCACCGTTACCATTGCCAGTTTTCGATGGCAACCGAGCAGAGTGGACAGGCTTTGCAGAGTTATTCAATTTCATGATTGGCAAAGTACCACATTTCACTAATGTCCAAAAATTACATTATTTACTAGGTTGCCTGAAAGGTAATGCTCGTGAATTAGTAAGTAACATACCATTGACAGACAAAAATTATGATGTCATATGGGGACTGTTGGAAAATAAGTTTCGTAGTCTACGAATAACTGAATTTTGCATTTGCCCTCCACCTATAGTCGTAATGAAGGAGCCCTAACTTAGTTTGTTTGTACCGTTGAGGAGAACTTGAATGCCCTAAAGGCACAAAAATTTCCTGTGGCAGAGTGGGATTTTTTGTTGTTTAACATATTGTTGGAAAAGTTGGATTCCCACTAGAGGCAAAGTTTTGAGATGACACAGGAAGAAGACATACCAACTTACTCACAGTTAATCAAGTTCTTGGAGAGGAACGCAAAAGCAGCAGAACATGTTCAGTTAATTGCTGAAAAGGGCCATCCTGGGAGTCAAGCCTATAAGACAAACATTAAAACACCAATCAGTGCTTATAAGCTTAGACCAACAAATACAACAGCCAGTTCCTACCCTGCTAAATTCACCCAAGCATCACTAGTATCCATTCAGGACAGATCAAATGACAAACAAAAGTGTTGCGTGTGTAGTGGTATGCATGCTCTACAAAAGTGCCAGATGTTTTTGTCAAGCTCTCCAGAGGAACGAAGAAGGTATGTCAGAGAGAACAGCTTATGCTTCAACTGTCTAAGGGCATATCACGTAGCATCAATGTGTTGGTCAAAATACCGTTGCCATCATTGTAAAGCACTACATCACACATTGCTACATGTTGCAGAGATAAGTGATTCTGACGATAAAATCCCAAGTTTAGATAGTGAGTTAAGTACTGGTGAAAAGGCAAGTGATACAGTAGTCATGTGTTCAGCTCAAGAAGGAAGGCCCTGTAATACCACAGTGTTGTTAAAGACTGCACTTATTCGTGTCTAAGATGCTGTAGGCCAGTATCAGGTGGTACGTGCGCTGCTAGATGGAGCCTCACAGACTTCATTTATTATTGAAGCATGTGTTCAGCATCTTGGACTTAAACGAGTTCGGATTGATGTAAACATGTCTGGCATAGGCTGCATGGAGGTATGTGATGCGAGAGGGACGGTGACTTGTGAATTTGGTTATAATCTTTCACAGGAATTTCATCTTATTAACAATGCTGTGGTGCTGAACAAGATAACACAAGACTTACCATCGGTACAATTGGCTGCAAATCGTCTTGAACATCTGCAGGGACTTCAGTTAGCTGATCCTGAGTTTGCTACACCAAGAGCCATTGATATGTTATTGTCTGCTGAAATAGTACCTGAGGTTATGTCTGGATCAAAGATTGTTGGTCAGCCTCACGACTTTCATACCTCCTTTGGATGGGTACTTACAGGGACAGTCCCATGTGAAACTGTGACACAAACTAGCATGTCAACCTTGCTGGTCAGGACAACCGCCTCCTTAGACATGGCATTGCAGAAATTCTGGAAGATAGAAGAAGTTCCAGGAAAACTGTTCACTTCCCCCGAAGATGAGCAATACGAACAGCATTTCCTGGACACTTATTCTCGTGATATGGATGGCAGGTATGTTCTTAAACTCCCATTTAGAACTTTTGACCCGCCAGTTGAACAGATGTGCGGTCCAGCCTTGAGCAGGCTTCAAGGACTTGAACGTAAGTAGCAACGCTCACCCGAACTTAAACTCCAGTATTCTCAGTTCATGAACGAATATTCTGAATTAGGTCATATGACTTATGTTGGCACACTGACCTCTTCAGATAACACCAACAATGTTGTGACGTTGATTTCAAATTCTTGCAGCCTGCCAGCATATCTGATTCCACATCATGCAGTGATACAGGAGGAGAGCACGTCAACAAAGTTAAGAGTTGTGTTCGATCTGCAAGTACTGTTGGTGGATCCTCATTGAACAGTCTTTTATTGCCTGGTTCAAAACTGCAGAAGGACATTGTGGATATTGTGCTAAACTTTCGAACATCACCAACTGCCATTACTGCACATGTATGCAAGATATTTCGTCAGATAAAGATAGATCCATCAGATAGGAAATATCAGTGTATTTTGTGGCGAGACAATGTTAGTGATTCCGTGAGAGTGTATGAGCTGAACACCGTAACATACGGACTCACTTTGTCGCCTTACCAAGCCCTAAGAACTCTTCAGCAGTTGGCCTTTGATCATGGAACAGAATACCCACTTGCTGCGCGCACATTATTTCAGGATGTATTCGTTGACGACATAGTTACTGGAGTAGCAACCATATGTGACGCTCAAGAGCTGAAAAGGCAATTGGTCTCATTATTGAAATTAGGTGGCTTCAACAGAGCTCGAGTCATCAAGCTGTCCTGGATGATGTGAGTGACAACCCTTCCTGGCCTTTTGATCAAGCAGAGCCTGTAAAAGTGTTGGGTTTACGTTGGGACCCATCACATGATAGAGTTTTTTTATCAAGTGAACATTCCAGATTTTCCATCAAAATTATTCACGCAAAGTACTTGACAGCTCAACGTGCTAAAATGAAAGGTGATATGATTAATGAAGAAGCTTTCAAACCTTTAACAGACAGACTAGACAGTTTGAAGCCGAAACCCCTTCCGCCTGGCCCAGTGAAGAAAGAAGAAGAGCCTCAAACTATAGTGAAACACAAGAAACCTCTCCATGAAATTGATGAAGATGATTTTCCTCTCTCCGAGTGGAAACGGAAAAAGGAACAAACCACAATGCTTCATGATTACTTGACAAACTCACGGTCCAAGGATAGAACATATGGAGTATACAAGCAAAATAAAAAATATTACTTGGGAAACAAACAAATTTTATTCTTGCCTAGTAATGACGTAAAAGTAGACTCTGTCATAATCAAGCTGGCTTCTGGACTCTACGAATTACTGTTTAAACAAAATCCTGGTACTTATTCGCACGGTGCCCTGCAACAGTACAAACGCCTTTTGAAACTTACGAGTGCCCATTTGAAGAATAACGATCCTAGCAGCAATAAATATAAGGATGAAATACACTTGAAATTCAACATTATTTCCCAGCTGTTCCCTGATGTAGGAACTACAATAGGATCGAGTCTTGATCTACGTAAAAAAATAGAAGATGGGAGACTTTCAGAGTATGTATACTGGAATGATGCTAATGAAATTGTAGACAGATTGAGACTGTTAATTGCTTCTCAGCAGGCTGGAAACAACTCACATACAAATGAAATATCTAGCATTATTGAAGAATTGCATGAAGACGGATACATAGAATGAGTCGTCAAAACATTGCTGGGGAGCTGCACAAGCCTGCAAGGCGAAATTATCCTCAGTGTAAAGTACATGTGTTTGGTTTGAAGGACTTGTATCAAGCAGAATTGGTTGAAATGATTCCTTATGCTCGCAAGAATAAAGGCTACAAATACATGCTGACTGTTATTGACTGCTACAGTCAATATGCGTGGGCAGTGCCTGTAAAAACTAAGAGTGGCAGGGATGTAACAAATGCGATAAATATTGTTTTGCAAGATAAAGGTCCATGCAAGAATCTACATACTGACCTCGGCAAGGAATTCTACAATTTTAATTTCCAAGTCTTGATGTCAAAACATAATATAAACCATTATTCAACCCAAAGTGGTCTCAAGACCGGTATCGCAGAACGTTTTAATAGTACACTGAAGAATGAAATGTAGAAGAAATTCTCAGCACAAGGAAGCTACAGGTAGATAAATATATTAACTCGTCTGGTCTCGAACTATAACAATAAAGTACATAGGACCACGAACATGAAGCCTGTGGATGTCGTGTACAACTCTTTACTGCACACTGTTTATAAAAATGAGAAGAAACTAGACCTGCACAAATCTAAAGCAAATGTTGGAGACTACGTAAGGATATCGCGAGTGAAGGGAACATTTACTAAAGGTTACACACCAAACTGGAGCACTGAAATATTTAAAGTGGCCAAGATTCGGCACTACGAACCAAGGACCTACTACCTAGAAGATGTGGAAGGCAAGACTATTCGAGGAGGTTTCTATGGCGAAGAAATTCAAGTTAACAAGTATCCAAACATGTATTTGGTCGAGAAGGTTTTGAAAAAGAAATGAAATAAAGTTCTTGTGCGGTGGTTGGGGTTCGATGCAAGCCACGACAGTTGGATTCGACAATCAGACATTATATATAAATAATGTGAATTCTTATGTATGAAGGAATAAATAAATATTTGTTTAACTGAATTTTTGTGTTATTATTTAAAAGCAAATGTTATTTTACTGGGAATACTTTGAACTGCTACTGGTGTGTCTGGTAGGCAGTCTGCGATGACGAACATTGAACAGGTTGATACTCGAGGTGATGAGGTGGTCGGTGCTGTTTCGTCATTTCTCCCCTCACGAGGAGCGTGGTTGTCCGGCAGTCTAATGTCCTAGGTAATCAAGCCGGGTGACGCGCGACTCTCGCGCGCAGCTGCAGACCTTGAGTCATGTTCTGCCACTTCAGGTAGTGGCTCGCAAGCAAGTTGAGACTAGGCCATTACCTATCCGACTTTACGGCGCCTGCGGCCGTCCCTTATGGCCAGTGACGTAGATTGCGACCACATGAAGGGAGGGTAGGGTTGTCTTGCAATACATTGGCTTGAGGGGAAGGGTTGTGTGCCAGGAGTGTCTCCTGAGTACTTGGAGCTTCAGTTTGTGTGAAGATGTCGAACACGATGTATGTGTGGGACAGCAGCGACGATGAAGCTCTGGAGGAGCTCTATGCTGATGCTGTGTCAGGGGCCTCACCGTCAGCTTGGCCCCCTCCACCACCATTGATTCGTCTGGGGCAAAACCCCGGCCTCTCCGACGACAAGGACGAGGTGCACGTCGTCGGGGTGTTTGGGGCAGGCAAGCGGCCCTCCGACTGCTTAGGCCGTGTCCCAACTTGCTGAAAGAGTACTCTCTCGTCCACTCTTGACGTCACAGAGGGTACTTTCTACTGTCCCAACTCAATGGGAGAGTGTGCAATAGGAGAGTGAACAAGAGTGAGTGATGATGTTCCCTCGCAGCTCACTCTCGCACCCTCTGTGGCAGCCATATTGCTTTAAGGTTAAACCATTTTATTTGTGTTTGTTAAGAATTATTTTTACTCATTGTTCGTTGTTTTAATCCGCCATTCTTGTATTTAATAAATATACTATAGTAGATAATAACATTAACCTACATTAAATATATCGTAGTTATTACAAAATCCCGATTTATCATCCCGTTTACTTTCGTGGCCTTGAGAGTAAACAATACAGCCACTGCGATTTATTAAAAAATCTGAAAATTAAATGAAATAAATTGAGATTCAAAAACATGTACCATACAGAAAAATTAATGATGCCGAGTACAATGCTATATTTATACAGACACTGTTTTTGTGTATGTTAAATGTTCTCAATTGTATCGGTATATCGTGTAATTTTAACAGCAGTGAAGTCATTCAATGTTTATTTATTAATTTTATTTTTGAGGCATGTATCTAAATTAATTCGTTCGCAGTGTAGATTATTTATTTATGTACTTACAATTATTGCCGATAGAATGCAGTGTGTCGAGTGCTTAGAGCGAGAGTAGACGTCCCAATTCGAATAAAGTGATCCAGAGTGGCCGAGAGGGAGAGTGGGCAGTGAGAGTGTACACACTCTTGAATTGAGACACAGGCTTAGGACCTGCTCCAAAACAGGGGCCTGCAGCAGGGCGGCCCGTAATGGCGGTGGCACCCATGGTGCCTGTGGTGATGGTGGAGGACGATGATGGGGAGGACGATGACGAGGATGCTGGGGAGGAGGACGACAATGACGCCTTCCCAGAGGAGGAGCAGGAGGAGCAGGAGGAGGAACAGGGGGAGGAAGAGGACAACGAGGGGGAGGAGGCGGCGGGAGCTTGTTGGGCTGCGTGCCCAGGTTCATGGCCAGCAAGAGGAGATCGTGGACCTGCGGCTCCTGATACAGGCTCAACACGCCATGGCGGGGATCCGCCACACCGCTGCCCCCCTTTTTCAGGAGGAAGTCCTCTTCCTCCTCAGGTCTCTGGTGGGACGAGGACCCATCCAGCTGCCTCAATAATTATAAATATTTATATTGTATATGGTGTAAATATTTTTTGTGTATATAGTGTTAATAAATGTATTTATTTTTAAACTTAAACTTCTGTGTGTTGTGAGACATTATTCGCCTGTCATAAATTTTTCTTAAAGAGCATCAGATGCACCAGTCCTTGTACACTTAATCAGTGATTACATAGAACACAATTACATTACTTTAAAAGGTTTTAAAATTGAAATAATTAATTGATGGTGGTGATATATAATACTTGTCTATTTTGCCTGCTCTAGAATAATATTTTAAAAAATAATAATATTGGCGATAGAGGCAAGAGTCCTGCCTATGGTACATTACACGCCGCCCTTAAACACATATGTATACTGGTACAGTAGAATCAAGTGAGTAAATAAGAAAACAAAAAATGGTACCTCAAAGTAGCACCTCTGGTGGTCATTCCAAGAACTAAATATAAAGGTATATTATTTTGGTGGGAACTTTAAAAAGGTGGGTTCAATGTAAACAAATGACTGTTGAAAATTGGCGGATGATGGGGAATTATTCCAAGATGGCGACCAGAAACAAAAATTTAATTTTAGAATTTTTTGTTTGTATTGTTGGAAATTTTTAAATTTTGAAAGTGATGTAACCCAAGATGGTGACCGGAAACAAGATGGCCGCCGGAAAAATGATGGCCGCCGGAAATAATATGGCGGTCGCGGCACCACGGCACCACACCCTGAACCCTGTCCCAGTAGGAACTAAATACATCTACTGATATAATTGCAGTCGGCTTCTTCGTCGACGCCATTGCCGATGTAGAGGTGCGCCAAGCAGGGCGCCTTGCCGCCTCAAGGACTACGCAGGATGCCCTGGCCAGAGCACTGGAGGTCGAGTCTGCAAGAAGGCCTTCAACTGGGCATGCTGTGCGGGCAGTCGCACTGTCGGGCGACGAGAGAGATGATCGGCTAGGGGACATTCTGAAGAGAATAGAATCCTTGATGAATTTACTCATGAATAGAATCACTTCAATCATACCTAGCGCTCGACCACAGAGGCAACCAAAGTGTTGGATGTGCGGGCGATGTGGACACCTGAGAGCACAATGCAAGCAGCTGCAACAAAATAACATTGACCAGGTGCAACATGAGACTGCCAAATCCAACTAGCCATTGGCTGTGCCCCTCAGCGACCAGAGGGACGACTGAAGTGTTGGTCATGTGGACGACCCGGACATGTGCGAGCCCAGTGCAAACAATGGTAAACCCAATAGCTGTGGTTATGAATCAGGACGACATCTTACAGAGGGAAGGTCACTGATGGCAGAACATAAGGCCCCCAGTATTTCATTGAGTACGCTCAGTGAAACAAGAGGTTAATGCAATCCTAGTGGAGGGCAGTCTGGATAATGTTTCTTGCCACATGGTTGTAGACACTGGATCAACCATTACTGTTGTCAGACCGGACATCTTAGGACCTTCTCCACAGTGAACACATGGCCATAAGTTCAGACAAAGCTTTCTGACGACCGTGACAGGTGAGACTACGCCAGTGAAGGAGAAGAGGAAGGTATAATTGAAGTTGGGTGACCTCTACACTGAACACGAAGTGTACATAGCCGACATCGAAAATGAGTGTTTACTGGGCCTGGATGTGTTGCGCAAGTTAGAGTGCTGTATAGATACTCGGTCAGGAGTAATAAGGACTGGCAACCTTGAACTGGCAATGATACCACGAAGCGAACTATCCTCGCCAACCAGCTGCCAGGCGGTCTGTTGCGAGACAGCTGTTTTGCCGGCATCCAGTTTGATTGTTATCCCCGCACACTGCCAAGGCAATTTGTGGCGGAGTGTTGCTCTGGTCGAACATAAGGAAAGCGAGCTCCGTCTCCCGAGCGACCTGAAGTTCGGACGAGCGACGGAGGAAGACCAGATTGCATCCCCAGTGTATGCCAGCGAGTTACGTCGCAAGTTGGTTCATACCCACAACTTTGCCCGGCAACACCTTAGGATCAACACTGACAGGATGAAGACTCGCTACGATAGGAATGCACCAGATGAAACATTCCAAGAAGGACAACTGGTGTGGTTGTACAACCCTCAGAGAAAGAAGGGGTATTGTCCCAAGCTGCAGAAGAATTGGGTAGGTACTTATGAAATAGTGAAGAAGATCAATGATGTGGTGTTTCGGATTGTTCGTCGAGGCTCTCGGGCGAGAGGACCTAATGTTGAACACATTGACAGATTAGCTCTCTACGATGGACCTGAGGCTGTTGTGTCTGTTCGGGACGAACAGACTTAAGGAGGGGGCAGTGTTGCGTGCCATGTGCCTGGGGGCCGGTGGTCGGCGGCTGTTTCGTAACGCTTTGTGGACTGGCCCTTGAATCATACGCTGGGCGGCTACGTGATGGCAGTCACGCCGAAGCAACGTCATAGATCCCATAAGAACTCATGGGAATTGCCCACATATAAAGTCTATGTTTCAAACTTGTAACAATATATTATAATCTCATTATTCTCAAGGCTAGGGCACAGTATACATTTCCACGAAACCTTTTACCACCAAAACTTTCTAATGGCATTAAACTTCAAGTGAATATTTTGAAAATATGTAATTGAGGGCAACGTCACCAATAGTTGTGTGCATGGTAAATCAGACGTTTTTCATTCGATTAACATCTTACATATAAGCGTCTGTAACTACACCACTACGTCAACATTGCAGTGATATAAATAAGGGTGAAGTCGCTGTTAGTGGCAGGGACAAACATAAGACTGTTTTTCGCGTGGACAGCTGTAGCTACTTAGCCTGCTGCAGAATTAGCTTAACTAGCATCTTTGTCATTGTAACACTTGATAACCGAAGTATCAATCTAGTGTACAAAGAGATTGTTAAATTAAAGTAAATATTATCAATTATGAATAATACTCGCGAGCAAAGCAGCGGAGGATTGCTAGTCTAAATATGAAAGATAACCCTGACTGACTGAATGACATATCAAATTGCAGCCCAAACCGCTGGACCTAGATAAGTGAAATTCTTTGTGTGAGTTCAGTTTAGTTTGTAGACAAGCGCTAGGAAGGAATTTTTGAAAATTCGTCCCTTAAAGGGATGAAAGGTGGTGAAATGTGTTTCATAAAATACGTTTACATAGATCGAATCTGAGACCTATCGTCGTAATATTTCATGTATGATTGAATCATACAAAGCATATTAGCCAATTTAAGGATTTTTTTAAATGCAGCCATTAAGACGGTGAAACGTCTACTAAAAATTGTTTTCGATTAATTATCGATATCCTTAGTGTCCTTCGGGATATAGAGTTGCTTTTTACTTAAAATGATGCTGATGTGAGTACCTAAATAGCAGTTTTTAGATGTTTAAAAATTCTACTTCCATACAGTAAAAAGAGGGGAAATATGTTTTTATTCAATGTCTGTACAGCTCGAACCCAATGAGATGTCGTCCTGATTTTTACTTCAGTTAGATACATATACAAATATATAACACAGGAATTGAAGACGTTTCGAATGTCTTTAATTAAATGGGGAAAATATGTTAAATGTATTTTCGATTATTTTCCCATAACTATCGAATCAGTCGAGACATGCAAGTACTGTTTGCTTCAGAATGATTTCTTCGTAAATACCGAAAATTTACTTCAAGAAATTTTCCGAATCCGACTCCAAATACAAAAAAATAATAATAATAAGGTGAAATATATTTTCGATTCGTAATCGGTATACATAGATTTCACACATTTTTTAGAACTTGACGTAATTTTTGCTTCAGATTAATGCTTACTTAAAAACGTGAAATGTAGTTGATTGATTTTTAGAAGTTTAGCACCTAAGGCGGTAAAAATATATGAAAACTGTTTAAGGGGGTTTTCGATTAATAGTCTACATATTATAAAATAAACGGGCTATCTTTGCGGTTTCCACTTCAATTAGACCCTCATGCGATAGCCTTAATTGTCAATTAAGTATAATTTTTTCAAAATTTTTCGAATCTTAAGGAGGTGAAAACATAAATCCACGAGTTCTACCGAACCTATAGAGTTGTTTTTCGTTTTATGATAATATATGCGTAAATGCCTCTAAATATTTTCAGTAATTTTTAAAGTCCGATCTGTGATGAAAGGAAAAATAATTTATGAATCGTCGATTACGCTTTGACTCAATGGATTATCGTTGTGATTTTCACCTCAATTGGATAATTATAAATGTTTAACCTGTGGTGGCAAGAATGTGCGAAAATAAGATCCCTGAAGACGTAAAAGGACGTAATATTTGTCTTCATTTATCCCGTGAAATTACCTAACCAAATGAGATATTGAGTTACATTTTGCTTTATAATGCAGTTTACTTAAGTGAGAAAATAACTCTGTAATACCAGGTGGGTGGGGAGGCTAACGTAAACATTTCACAGCAGACAATCCGAAAGAGCAAGTAGAGTCATAGAGAAGTAATTTATAGGGAAGTTAACGTTCTGCAATTGTATTTGTCCCTTGGCAGGCAAAAGAGCCAACATCACATTTTACAAACTTTACAGTAGAAAGAAAAAAAACTGTTCAGAAATTCAATTGAAAACAAATTAAAAAAACAGTTGTTAATATTGTAGCTGTAGAATTTTAGGCTTCTATGCAGTCTTTGGTTTCTCTAGCTTAAGGGTCAGTAAATTGGGTTATGAACTTATAGTAAAACTGAGACGTTGGCCATTTCGTCTGCCAAGGAACGAATCTTTATGTGTCGCAAGATTTTTGTAGTCGGCTCCATAACCTCTTTTAATAAGTAAATTTTTACTGCGTCATTATTCATTGTACATAAATACATCGAGTGAATGTTGTATTTCTTAAGACAGAATCCATCACTATTTCTAAAAGAGCTTTGTAACCAAGTACACAATCATTTCCGCCACTATTCACGAATCTGCTGTAAAACCGATGATTCAGATACAAAATCTTGTCTACATAGCAACCAGTGAAATTATTATTCGATGTGGAAGTCCTTAATTTGGAAATTATTTTTACTCAAGAATGGTTTTACAAGAAACATTTCTAAATGCCTAGAAACATCATAACGAAAAATAAAGTCACACGATCCTGCTCAGGAATCGACCCCGCAGGTTCAGTCATCTAGTCCACTACAAATTCGGATTTCTTCATCAAACCATGTATTAAAATAGTAATATAATATGTATTATTATTTTATCAATTACCTTTAAAGAAGCCAAATTTGGAGAAAATTATTTATAAAGTTCATCTGCGAAAGCCGTACCAACATTTGCGCGTCAAAGACAAGAGTATAATACCAGCCTCAAACGGAAGTGACGCATTCCGTATTTCCGATCCAGAGAGCTTGCTATAAGCTTGCGTCACGTGAGTTGTAGACTTTTACAGGTTCTAGTACAAGCGTCTTTCTTGTGTCCAAAAAAATTAAGTCTCACAACAGTAAAAAGATTATAATAAAGATAGTCAGTTCCATAACAGTAAAAAGGTTCTAATACAGATATACAGTCTCGTAACAGTAAATATATTCTTATAAAGACATTCAGTTCCATAATAGTAAAGAGATTCAAATAAAGATATTCAGTTCCATAACAGTAAAAAGATTCCAATAAAGTTATTCATTCCAATAAAAGTAAAAAGATTTCATTAAAAAATATTCAACCCAAGAGCAGTAAAAGATTTATTCAGTTATAAAAGTAATATATTTTTAAAATAATAAAAAATTATTATTAATTCAAATATATACATAAATTAAAATTTAAAAACAGTTTTGTTAAAATAATATTACTTTAAAAAAAATAATGAAAAATTATTATTTTTTAAAACATAAAAAAATATTATTTTAAAAAATAATTAATAATTTAATTTTTTTTAATTTTTTTACTTCTATGTTTTTTTTCTATACAAATAGAGACAAAAAATCTTGAGATAAATGAAATGAAGTATGTTCCGGATAAATATATTAACAAAATATTAAATTGGATTATTGTCAAAATTATTATAATCCTAAAGTAAGAATAAATACTTGTGGTATTGACCCAAAAGATGAAAAAGTAGATCCATCAAAATTTCTTGAGACAAAAAAATATTGTAATAAATAAAATGTAATAAGGCCTAGTTCGAATATTAAATTCATTTCAGCAGTGTACACACCAGAGTATGTGAATATGCATAAAATAAATTGTGTCACGCTGGTGATTTTGGTTGACTTAAAAGACTTGGTGGGTTTTTTACCAAGAGTACCCTTGTAACTTCAAAAGAATTAATATATAAAGAAAATTTTTGTTTTGTACCATTTCGATGACTTCTATTCATTTTTTCAAAGGCTTATTTTACGTGACCGAAAACATTAAAAATATTAATTTATCCAAAAAAATAATTAAGACCTAAAATTGTGTCACCTTCTATGGTGCACGTTAAACCCAGAGGCCAGCATGAGTTATTATGACCGCGCTTCGACTATGCTAGGTTTTTTCCTCCCTTCGAAGCCACGGACGCGTAAAAATGTACCCATTTAGGAATATATCTCACGTTGACTTGTTTTGTAAATATTTGGATTTATCCGTTTACAGGAATCAATCATCTTAGGATGTATTCAGCATTACTTAAATTTAAATTCAGTACTGCATTCCGTTTATATATTAATTTGGATATTTCAATAACGACACATTTGGAATAAAAGCGAGGGATAGTACTGCAAGTAGCTGGATCTTACCTTACAGTTCAGCCTCAGCAAAGCAGAGTCGTGGATATTCTGTATCTGTGAGTTAAACTTGAGTACTTTATTGCTAAGAGCAAGTGACCGTTTCACTTGTTTTGTTGCTACATTCATACGTAACTGCTTGAAGATCATTTCCTTCACCTGGAAACAACACAGGTTTACGTCAATGTAATGATACAGGCGATCACAACCAACGTTTGTAGTTTCTATACAAAATATTATCCACAGTGTGCACAAATTTGCAGTTAATTTCACAAATTGGACCAAAATTTATACCAGAAAGCAAGATTCATTTAACAGCGCATCTGTCTATAGTTAAAAATTCCAATTAACTATAAATAAACAGCATGAGTAGTATGATACATAGTTAATCTTCAATTGTTCGGTGTTGAAATGTATTCCGAATAAAAAAGTAGCATAAGCTTACTTTTTTATGAGAACACCTTGTCCGCGCGTGTGTGCCTGTGTTGCTGGGTATGTTTGAGTCTGTGTGAGCGTCTCCAAAATTTTTTTGAAGCTATGGACCGAATTTTATTGAATTTGGTACGCATACAGTACCTAGGAACCTGGCGTGATATTTAAATATTTAGTTTATGCCATGTTAATATTTTTAAAATCGCTGACACTTTACCATTTTTAAATTCCACTAGATATACAAGAAACTGTATTTTAAGTGTTTCGTTATACACGGTACACATAAAGAACACACTGAAGTGTCTTCACTTTAAAGTATTTTGTTAAAGCCGTAAAAATTAGTTTCAAAAGGCTGTTACAATGAAATCCAACAGGCGCGATAGCTCCACAGCGGACCTTTCCAACTAAATTAGCGTTAATGAAGATAGGGTGAGCAGAGTAGAAAATTAAATGTTGGATATACCCTCGAGCTTGGGTAGCTTTGGGAAGGGGAATGTGGCTAAGCAAAGGCAAGTAGAAATAGGCCGAAGAAGGTGAGTTGTGTGCTCGCGCAGATTCGTGTTCCGACGGAGAAGGAACTAAGTACATAGAACCGTTTCGATCAAATCCAACCCGCGCTCACTGGCGCCGACTCCATGGGGCTCGGGGAGGGGGGGGAGGGGCGATCCCCTCCCCCCCAATGTTGTCGGCCAGGAGCAGAGCCCACCCAATGTATCCGTACAAATGAATTACAACTGTTAATTTAATTCAATTTTCAAGTTTGTACCGTACTTTCAAAACATAATGCGCCACGTCATTTGCAGCGCGTCCGGCCAGCTAAACTTGCTGCCACGTGTCGCATTTAAGGCTACATTTTGCAGCTCGAAACATAGGTTGCTGCAAATAACACACGTCTTGCCGCAGCCTAAGCGCGCAGGTCAAACAGCTATAGGCAGGCGGCATTCATACTTATCGTACCACAAAAAACACAGCTCGTCTGCCAGGGCGAACTATCTTCGCAGTGTAATATGAGACTTCCTTATCGTAACCATTTCACATTTCACTCTCGTTAGTTGCATCAAATGTATCGTGTTAATACCATGCTTCCATATCAACTGGACGCACAAAGAAACCAAATACTGCTGTTTCAGTTCTTTTTATAGTACGATCGCTACCAATATCTCTGAACGAGCGGAACGAGTGAGATATTAATTTCCTTTAACGAAGTTATTGGATTACTGTAGCCACGTTCATTAGCAGTTGTCCACCACACAGCGACAGTTCATTGTGAAACACTCCTTTGCGATGCGAGTAAATACAGAGCAGAAAGCAGGTATTCTACATTCATCAAAGGTAAACATTTCCTGGCGTTTTTGTGCTAATATGACATTACTAATTATTGAAATATGGGGTCACACTACAGTTTACCAGTGAAACAATCAAACCATTATGATGCAGTTAATGACGTACCTTTATGATTTTGCTGATAAGGTTAATGAACGTTTTTCACTTTGTTCTTTTTGGCAATTCTGTTGTTCTGAAATTTAAACATATTCGATCGGATTTAATGTACGACGTATGTAGTGTGTTTTAAAGCTCTTCCCAAAATTTAACTTTGACATAACATTTTAGCTTTTTGGTACGGATTATCTTAGTATTGTTGCGAGCCGCGACTGTCTGGCTGGGCGGTGTAGTACGATACTGTGGTGGTGGAGCTAGGACACCCCCTTCCCACTCCTCGGCTCCGTGGCTGTCGGGCAGGGCCGCGAAATACAATACAGTGGCGGCAGCGCTAAAAGACCTCCTCGGGTGATTGTATTACTCCATGATAACCACCTGCACCCAGTATCGGGTAACCGAGGGAAAATATCGTGATCTGGAATGATCCTGTTCCCTCTTTATCTCTCGGGGTGATGCTTGACTTTGAAGCGACATCTTTCCAGGAGGTTGGAGAACAGAGACCCGCCGAGATAATTCGAGAAGAAGGAGGGTGGGGTATATAAGGGGGAGCTGCAGCAGGAGCGAGAGAGTTTTTGCTGGCAGGTGCCTAGTGTGATCTGAAGTGATAGTGACAAGTATTGGATTGCGACGACTGTTCAAGGGTGTCCAGCGAGTGGGACCGCAGCAAGTAGTAGGAAGAAGGTGATTCTAGGCCAGAAAGATTATTCGGTGTTATTTCTTTGGGTCCACCATTGTGAGTGACTAGTAACCTTTCTATGTACAGAGAACTTGTGGAGATGTAATTTTTTTATCCTTTATGTAAATAGTAGTTATTTCTTCTGTTTGCCATTTATTGTGATAAATCTTTATAGTCATAGATTTTTTTGTACCTATATACAGTTGTAAATAAACTAGGTGAGCTTTATTTTCTTTATTTTATCGAAGACCTCCATCCCCAAATGTACCTAGCCCGCAACTTGTAACAGTATACTAGTACGAGTTAAATAATTGTACTATACTGTCTCACACATTAATATAAAACTGGCGAAAACGTCCAGAATGGATAAATTTGTGATAAAAAGCCACGTATTGAATCAACAGTGTGTGCGTCAACATAGCCATCTTCTCTTATTCCGTCACCAATTTCACAATCAATCAGTTCAATCTCGACATCGTCAACTACAACTGCTGTGGGTACTGAGTAGCGAGAAATTTACTGCGAAAGGTAGAGCCTTTCAAAAGTCATGGTTGTCATCATTCACCTGGTTACATTTGGATGCATCTATTGATAAGGTATTTTGTAAAACTTGCCGGGAAGCGGAGGCCAATTTCTTTCAGAAATTTTGTACAAAAAAGGATTATACCTTCATTTCTGAGGGGTTTTCTAACTAGAAAAAAGCCTTGGAAAAATTTAGGGCACATGAGAAAACACAAACTAATAAGGAGGGTTTAGTGAAGCTAGCTTCTTCCTCCAGACCAAGTGTTACTTAAATGATAAGATGAAGAATGCGCGCTCGGTTCTTATGACTATTTTTACAACACTAAGATACTTTTGTCGCAAGGGATTATCGATCCGCGGACATGAATATATTAGTTCAAACTTCAACTTTATAGAGTTGCTGGAATTACGAAAAGAGGATGTGCCTGAGCTGAAATAATGGACGAGGCGTTCAAATTACAAGTGGTTATCGCATGACATTCAAAATGAGATTATTGATCTATTAGGAAAATCCGTTTTGCGCTCGGTGATGTGTGAAATTTAAAAAAATGTGAATACTTTGCTATCATTATTGACGAAACTTATGACGTCTCAATTCATGAACAAGTGACTTTTTTGCATTCGATCTGTGAATAAAAAACTAGTGATCTGCGAGGATTTTATTGGATTGTATGAAACTCGAAACACTGAAGGAAAAACACTTTTTAACATTGTAAAATATGTTCTTGCACGTCTAAATTTACACGCAGACAATTTGAGGGGGCAGTGCTATGATGGTGCCTCTGCTATGAGTGGAAGATTTAATGGACTGCAGAAATGAATTGCAGACTTACAGCCAAAGACGATTTATGTACATTGTGCTGCTCACCGTTTGAACTTAACAGTTGAAGACAGTCTACGCCACCTGCCCTGTATGAGAGACATTATGAATTTAGCCAAAGTCTTGATAAACACAGTTACAGAATCCTCTAAAAGAATACAAATCTTCAGAAATATCAGTGCAAACGACAAGATTGGCCTTCGCCCACTTTGCCCTACTCGATGGACGATGAGAGCTTCCAGCATTCAACAGGTATTGCAAAACTATGATAGTCTAGTTAAGTTTTTTGAAACATTTTCCGAAGAAAATACTATTGACGCAGCCTCAAAGTGTGCTGGATACCTTGAAACAATGCAGCACTTCAAGACATTTTCTTCCTGTTTCTCTATTGTTACATCATGAGTCCAGTCGAAGAGATAAATATTAAGAAGCAGTGTCCACACATTAGTGTAACTGAAGTAGAATCAATGCAAAAATATCTCATTTACATCCTGGAAGACAAGCGTAAGGGTTTCGAGCGATTTTGGAAGAAATGCTTAGAAGAAAAACCCAGCTTTGTTGAAGAGCCAGAAGTGCCATGACAACGCCGATTTCAGAAAATTGTGTCAGTAGAAAAATAATGCATACCTGCTGTGAACAACAACATAGAGCTCGAGCAGACGCGAGAGTTCTTTTGTCATGATTTAAATATCGACAGACTCATTTTACACCTATCCATGCTTGGCGACATCGTCAAACGGAAGAATGTAGTCATAAACACAACGTGTGACATACAGCAGATGTTCTTGGAAGACCCTACTGTTCAAGACCTCCTGCCTGAAGTCAATAAATGTATGAAACTCCTACGTACTGTTTCTGTGACAAACGCTACAGCTGATAGGTCATTTAGCGCCCTTCGCCGCTTGAAGACAAACTTACGGTCAACGATGGGGCAAAAGAGACTAAACAACACAGCATTACTTAATGCACATCAGGCTGTGCTAGACAACTTGGATCTTAGACCTTTTGTAAATGAATTCATTAGAAGCAACTCAGTGCGTAGAAAAACTTTCGCATTATTCTGAATTCTGACACACTTTTCTTGAGTATTTTTTTGTATTTTCACTAATTATTTAGTGCGAGATTGTTTAATTTATTGATTTTTTTTATTTTAATTATGGATTTGACTAGTCTATGTGAAACTGTCAATATATTTTTTGAGTATATTTAAATGTTATGCGTGATAAAGGCCCTATAATTTAGTTGTGAAAGTGTCAAGATATTGTGTGATTTAAATGCTTCAAATACAAGCTTTACAATGTTTCATAAATATTGTAAAAACATTGAAAAACTTTTGTTTTAGTATTGTATATTAATATCTTATGTGATAAATGCGCCTTAATTTTATTCATATGAAGTGTCAATAAATTGTGTGATTTTAATGTTTTAGTTGCAAGCTCAAAAAGGTTTCATAAATTCCATGCAAACAGGGAGAAAACTTTTGTTTTGGTACTGTATTTTAATACATTATGTGATAGAAACTCCTTAAATTTATTTTTGGAAAGCATCATGAAGATGTGTAATTTGATTATTTCGGTTGTATTTTAAAAATATTTCACAAGTTTTTTGCAAAAAGGGAGAAAACTTTTGTTTTAGTATTGTATTTTATTATTTCATATGATAACGACACGTTAGTTAAATTTTTCTAATGTGTCAAGATTTTGTGTGATTTGAATGTTTATGCTTCAAGTTTTAAAAAGTTTCATTAACTTATTGCAACTAGGGAGGACATTTTTGTTTTGGTATTGTATTTTAATATTTTTTGATAAGGACCCCTTTGAATTCAGTTTTTCGAATGTTCAAGATATTATGTGATGTGAATGTTTTAGCTGGAAGTTAAAAAAAATTTCTTGCAACTAGATGTTTAAAAACATTCCGGAGAGAATTGCCCTTGCACCCTTCAGCTTCTAAGCCCCCCAATAAATTTCAAAAGTCGGCGCCGCTGCTCGCGCTCCAGGTCAAGCTCTCTTGTTATCGGGAATGCGAAGTTCTCCGATTTAAAAAGAATGTAATGGCACTTCCAATTTGGACCAGGACTGTAAAGTAATTTAATAATTCTCTTTCTGGTGGTGGCATTATTTTTGGTGTGTAAATCAAATACTGTGTACGTATATGTTTTGTGCAGACAAGCACTCAAAAGTACGATCGTGTAACTGAATTGTATCCAAAAATTTCCAGCATATTTACATTATCTAACAAAAATTTAGACAATTATAGATGGATGCTCACAGCGTAATTAAAATTGTGAAAAGTGTAAAAAATTTAAGGTCATTTGCTGTGCTGTAAAGAAATATTACATTATAGCAAATAAAACCTTTCAGAAAAAGACATTTGATGTTTCTATTTTTTTTTTCTAAATATATTTTTCTCTGTGAATAATTTATTTCCCGTTAGTAAAATATTAGTAGTGAACTATTTTAATTGTAGGTGCCAATTTACTTTGTAATATAAATTTTATTTGCTGCCACAGTATCGGTATTGGCCAAGAAAATAGTTTTCTTATTGCACTACATTTTTCTTTAAAAATCTGACACTAAAAGTCATGACAACAATATTAAGTCATATGTACATGATTCACAAGATGTCGTCGGAGCTGTAAGTACACTAGAGTAATTACTGCGTGAATGGCCATACACACACTCTATGCGCTATCCGTGTTCGCCCGGCTAGAATTGATATTGTTGAGACCAGTTCCATCTCCGTTTCCGTTCTTGTAACTGAGCTGCTGCTTATACGAACGATTGAATGTCTTCACAATTGAAATATAAACATTACCATTACGTATCTTTGAAATGTATGTATTAAATCCTTTAAAATTTTTATAAGCAAATTAATTTTGTGTAAGTGAACTAGTGAAGTTATGTACAGTAAGTAGACTATAACCCTGTTTTAGGCACACAAACCAATTTATTGCGACAATTTTTTTAAAATAAAGAGTAAAGGTGGGAATGTGAGGGATATCGACCCCTTTAAGACCTGGCCATAAAAATTTCAAGGTCATTCAATTATTAAAATTGTACTAACTGCAATTAAAAAATAATGTGATACAGTTTTGTATGCCTATTTTGTGGTTTTGCACTTCGAGCGTTCGGTTGGGCTCAGTACAAAGTAGAATTTTTTTTTTCAGCCTTTTTTTGTCCGGAAAGTAGAAAATACATTCAGGTCTGACTGAAAGGGAATAAGTTTGCTGATCGTTTCATTTTATAGTCCATAGATACTAACATTTTACTTGCGCTGCACCAAAAACCGTCTAGCATGCAGCCAACCAGATAGCCGGACACAACTGGTCAGATGGACACGGTTCCTGTAGCCAGTTCCGAAGAGCTGTATGTGAATCGGATACAGGTTCGGAAAATATCAGGGCCTATCCACCTCTAGTCCCCAGTAACAACATAAGTTGGGCCAACAGTTAAAAATTGGTTGGAAATGCTGGAAATGTGTTGGGAAACACACGTTGAACAAATCGTTGGTTTTTGGTTAGCAGTGACGGAACTGAGTTTTGGAGGAAAACTAGTACTGAAATAACGTTCGGCCAACATTGTTTTCTAACCAAATGGGCAACCATCATAAGACATATTTTTAAATAGGACCGAAACTTATAATATACCCAAACTAGAACGTATGAATCAAATTGTAACTGCCAAAATATTATTTATTGCAAGTGTTAATCGTTGATAGAGTAATGGCAAATTCTTGGAATGACAACTGTTGGTTACTAGCC
Organism: Medauroidea extradentata; assembly: GCA_003012365.1. Classification (NCBI taxonomy): domain Eukaryota; kingdom Metazoa; phylum Arthropoda; class Insecta; order Phasmatodea; family Phasmatidae; genus Medauroidea; species Medauroidea extradentata. The sequence goes on along the minus strand of PNEQ01124191.1, from coordinate 25,503 downwards.
AATGTGACTTTTTTAGGCTGACATCATTTTACATGCGAAATACTACTTAATAATTTTTCACGAACCTAAGGCATAAACATGCGTTACATATATTTAATATCATATTTATAAAAAAAACTCCCACAATTTTGCATTCTGTAACTTTTACATCATAAGTAGACTGCTGGAAAAATGTTAGTACGAAAACAGCTGGTTTTTAGCAAATATAATCATGTTGGTCTAACATTATTTTAAAAGTATTCAATTTAATGAATGTCAAGAAAATTATGCTTAAGCATGCATTAACATGCATAAAATATAGTTTTATCAATGAAATATAATACATTTTTGCTCTGTGTAACGTTTATTTGTCGGTAGACACACTGGACCAACATAGCCTTAAAAGAAGCCGGACAAGTCATACCCACATGCACATATATCAATCAACCGCCCACCTCCATCACACCCATTGTAACCACAACTGCGTGTATGTATAACTTGAACAACTGAATGTTCGTGTCACTTTTGCGATTGTCCCATCACCTACTGTATTGGACACTTTCTGTGCAGGATGAAGAGCCAACTACGCAAAAGCAATTTAATGCTGACCCAAACATTTGGAATCACTGTGTCAGCTTACAGTCACTGAACAACTGCTGTCTACTATAGTATGCCTACGCAAATGTTATTTGAGGCTAGCATACATATCAATGAGCCCTCGAATTAATTTTGTCTCTAATCATTGGATTCACTGGAAGCCTATGAGATTTTAAAATTGCAAGGAACATTTTTTATGTAACGTCAGTGGGAAGGGGGCATAACAGCCCTTATACTCGGTGAAAACTGAGTGATCATAGTGTCTATGCGTACAATATCAGTAATATTTGACAGGTTCTTTACAATTTTATATTGACAGCATGGGGGACATATTGCGGTTACCTTTAATATTAGCATACGACACCTTTCTTAGAAAGTGTAAGACGAACCTTGACAGTAATTAGTTAATATTGAAGGCCCTGTCTTTTTTAAGCTGTTACGGGAGTTGGAGGCCTAGAAGCGAACAAGCGGTAAAGAATACATTGACGGGCGCTCCTAGATCGCGCTCCTATGTGCAAGACGCTGAAGTGGTGCACAATGTTTCCATTGTACCGTTGAAACTTGACGGGGTCGAGGGGTTTGGAGATGGTCTGTGTGGATTGTACTGGATCGAAATACGATCGAGAGAGTTCGCGGCGGAGCTCGCCGCGCGGTAATGTTCCCGACTAGGCGCCAGCCAGTTAGAAGGGAACCGGTGGAGTTTGCCAGGGTCGTGCGGCCGACGGCCGGCTTCAGAACTCTCCTCGCCCACCGTCGTTGAATACTTACGTTTGGGGAGTATTATGGCTCTCCCCACGCTCATACCCACATAGAAAAGCACTCGACAAGGATTTAGGGCACCTGTACACCCAAAGGAATATTGATGTCTGGTTAGAGGATCCCGCGCACTTACGCGCCGAGAAGCGGCGAAGTCAATAACAAACACAGATAACGGGCAAGGCGTTATTATGGCAACTTACATCGGTATCCAGCATACAGTACTGCTTACTGGCGATGATTAAAGCGGGCTCGGACTTGGCTCGTCCGATAGGCAGAGCTGTAGTGAAAATCCACGTGGCGGGAATAAACGAATTACAGTACGAAGCCCGTGGGCGCTAACGAGTCGACAGGGGTGAGGGGTTACCCAGGCACTGAAGTTAAATAATATTACAAGGTTCCAAGACTGCATTAAAAGGTATTACACGTTAAGATTAGAAGATAAAATATGCTGGTGTCCGGGCGACCGAACCGTTTCTACGCTCCGCTAGTCGTCAACTGCCGAAGCCTTGGCGAGCTCAGGGAGATCACGCCGCTCAGCGCGCCAAAACTTTCCAACAGAAGAAAACCTTCAAAAATACATAAAACAAAGACACTGAAAATTATTTATTTTAACATGCTGCTTAATGAACTAAATGCTGTTCCGGAAAGTTTACATAATTATTTTTGACGAGCGAAGTGAGGCAACTAATGGTTTACGTTCTTTGATTTTACATTAATTAAGAAATAGTGAGTAAGAACAGTACAATTAAAAGAAACATGTAGAACACTACACAGGCATTAGAGAACACACGTTAATAATTTATTAAATTAAATGAAATTCCGCGGCAAAGTTTGGCTGGTTGGACGAGACAACAATTACGTCGGGCACAGGGGTGTTTCTGCGCACTTTGAGGCTAAACACGACAAAGCACATGGTGTGAATAAATTTGCATAAACAAGGTTACCCCTGGCCTTTTCTCTTCATTTCCCACTTGGCACTGTTACCCCCGTTGCTCTAAATTAGGCTGAACACCCGCATCTCAGGTTGGGGTGTTCAAATGGTGATTTGCGGTATTTAGAGTTATCGGGGCACGTTCCTACCAATCGACCTGTGTTCTGAAATGATAAATTGCATATATGCGCTACGCCCTTCGGAGAAGGCGGAATCTGGACGCCATGTGCTCTTGTGATCACGCCTCAGGGCGCGTTCCTACATGCGAAGATGGTACTGACCACCTTGGTTGTTCCATCGGTGCGTGGTGCGCATGACGAGCTGTTCCGTAGGGTGCGCGTGGCTTGGTCCGCGTCAAACTATGGGAATTGAAGTGCTGAACCGATTATAATATTTTAGTGGATTGCCTGTACCAAAATACACCTAAGTATCCTGGATTAGTTTGTTCTCAACATGAGTAGTAGATTTTCCTATATAGCTGTTCTAAAAGGACATTTTTAGCTATGTTGGTGGGCTTGGAGATAGTATCTACAATGTGTGTTCTCACAGCTTGTATATGACTACATGAAACAAAACATTTTCCTAAAAATTGACCTCGGCCCTAATTGCCATACGTGAATTGAATTACTGGAAAATTAGTATATATAACATGTAACACAGAAAAGGACAATGTTTTCATATATATATATATATATATATATATATATATAATGAGTCAAGAAGTACATACGGCCCCAAGTCAATCAGGAATTGATATCCATTGCTCACATGCTACATAAGCAATCACAATCACCCAGTATTCCACAGGTTTGAGGGAAATGCACTTTTTTTTTCAGTTTAAATTTATATCATTTGTAACATGTCTATAAATTCTATAAAATGAATAATTTCTCAGAGGAAGAGCATTAATTAATCTAGGGATGACGGCGCGAGATAGTGTTTGCATAGTGTCCTGACCAAGGGTGACATCTTAATGATTTTATATAAATACCAAAATTTAAATAAACAAAACATTTGCTTCCTTTTAATACTCTTATATCTTCTTTTGCGTCGCAACAAGTTTTTCTCACGTCGAAGACACCTTTCATGAAAAATTTCTGAAGAATTATAGCTTTTCTATGTAGGCCTATGTACTTCCTTTTGGAAGTTGTCAGGAACGTAAATTAAAAAATGGAAGTTCAGGAATTAAAAGAAAATGTGAATTTATGCCGTATTAAATTAGAGTGTACTGCTGGTTCCTTCTTAGAATATAATCGGTGTCTTAATTTGAACAAAGTATTCAGTCTTCTTACCCTTTCTGAAAATATATATAAATAAATATATGTATTTTGAGTAATGCATTGTTGTGAACGTTTCATTAAGCTTTGTTTATCCATTTGTGTGTTCTGTAACAGCTTCGCCCGCTATTCCTTTACGTTTATTGATATTTATTGAATACTTCAAATGTTAAAGGAAATGTGTGCCGAGCTGCCTCTTATGTGTGTGTATTGCAGTACATCGTTTCAGTCCATCCGTCGTCCTAATATAACACTACGGAAAATATGCGATAGGTGACAATATTGAAGTGTAATAAAGGATAAGGGTAAAACAAAATAAAAAAAAGTCCTTATCAAATAAGTTACAGTAACATCAATCATTACTTTTTCTTTTTTTTTTAAGAAAATGTCAAACTAATATTTTAAAAAATTAAAGTAGTTGAGTAGGATCTGAAGATGTTTGCACTGCACACCCTATAAACTGATCCTTTCACTTGTGCCAGTCAGTTCCCGCAAGATCGTTTTTTCGTGCTTCTGACAAAGTATAGACCCCTACTTTTATAGGTGTGAAGAAGGAAGTCAGCCTCCTGGCCATATAACCAGTTTTGGAGGGTGGTGGGGTGTGAGAACATGTTCCAGGAATCACATTAGTGAGCACAGCAGGTAGTTTTCGTTCTCCTCCTTCATCATCTCCTTTTTTCGCGCATTTTGTTCGCTCATCACAAATCTGTAGCCTTTACTCAGCTGTCCAAATTTGTGTGCAATGCGTTCGAAATCGCAATTTTTCTCGAAAATTTCAATGACGACAATGGGAGATCAAACGAGAAAGTTTCTTGTCAAATATAAAACTACAGTTCCCATGAATAATTATTTTGAAGTATCCAACATAAATATATACAGAGTTTGTCAAAAATACTCGAAAAATAGGGGTTTCAGTTGCAAATAAAAACACTTACAATCAGAATTAACAAATTCTGATTCAATATATCAGCCAATTTATGTTTCTTCTTTCGATTTATTTTAACAAAATGTTGATGTTTTAAAAGTTACGGGCACGATCCTGGGTTTTGTGAGGATCAGTAAGGCATTCCTTTAGGAGGAGTGAGTAATGATCTTAACGTCCCGCCGCCGCGTTTCGCCGTACAGAACAGTTCAGTAATACTTTTGGGCGTATTTTTTTTTTTTTAACTCACGGAAGCCCCTGAAATTTAAGTGGACTACCTGGGCATAGTTAATAAGTCAAAACTATCTGTACTTGAAAGATAAAATTGAGAACTCAATTTGCCGTATGTGTGTGCTGCACATTGGTTTGTCGTCCTCCTGCACTTTGCTATGTTATTAGAACTTACTTAACTATTCTTATTTCCTCTTCTACTTCTACATAGCATTTAGGAGAATTCACAGCTTATTTTCTCAGTAATCCTTTTATGTCAGGTTATTAGAACAGGCAGTAAGCTTAAATGAAGATATGAATATAACTTATTATATTATTTTGGACAGAGATTTTGGTGTCGTCAGTAGTATTCCATATTATACTGTAGTATTTGTGTGTTCGACGTCTGGTGACGATCTGTCTTCAATAGTCTGTTTTCTGTTTGTCCCCGCATAAATTTGATTTTCTTAATAACTCATTGCTGTGAAAATACTTCAACGATTGTAATATAAATAAGAAAATAATATACTGTGTAGTGTATTTGGATCCATAAAGTTCACTGAATTCACTGTTGTGTACTCTAACACATTTTGAACCTAATAAAATGGTAGCGTAAATACATATATTGAATACGCATACTTAACATTTAATTATTACATGTTCTTCTGGATGACCTCACAAAAATTCCAATTCGTGTCTTCACATTTAATGTCCCGCCTCACTTGTTAGAGATGTCGTAATGACTACGGATTTTTATATGAACTGCCAGTATACATACCCCTGTTATACGAACATGTTAATTTATCAGTATGACAAAGGTACTAGAACTGGATTCTTCTCGCAACTGCCCACGACCCACTGTTTCCGTATGTAATCCTCGTTAGTCGACTACACCGATACATGTACAGGAACGTGAGGATTACGAATAGTATGTCTGTAACTACACACTGAATTTAGGCACAGAGACAAATTATTGCGAATGTAGCAATACTCCATTGTTAATGTAACGTGTACAGTATGTACATATTCCTCCGTTATTGTCAACGAGCGAGGTGGTGCAAGTGTATCACGTTGCAAGAATCTACGGGTTCAATTCCCGACTCCGCCCATCCTTTTTCCTGTTTCCCATGGTTTCCCGAAATAACTCTAGGCGAATGATGAGTTGAACGCCTTGATATTGGTCATGGCCGATTCCTTTCCCGGTTCTCTTACATTGTTCAGTTCTTTGTGTTACTGTATCTAATGATCTTAGCTGTTGATGAGATGTTATGCCTCGATTCTCTTCCATCTCGCAGTTATAGCAGGTGGTACTGCAGCCAGCCATTCAAATGTGTATGCCGTATAGCCTACGTAGTAAGACCAGTCTTACTGCAGCCCACTCTTTTTACGAAATTTACACATAAACTGTTGGTCCTACGCATTTACAATAAGGCATTTTTTTTTTTTTTTTTTTTTTTTTTTTTTTTTTTTTTTTTTTTTTTTTTTTTTTTTT
>PNEQ01124191.1:0-19236 GCA_003012365.1 Medauroidea extradentata | reverse complement strand
TAGAAAAGTGGCATGTAATAAAAAGGGTAGCCACCCTAGTATTTCGTATTAGGGTGCAAGGTATTGATGTGGTTCTAACGTGAATTTCAAGGTCCCGGTGGTATAAAACAATGCTCACATTGTCATTATTAAATGCCTCTTCATTTACATTATTTTACAAAAACACACTTTAAATTTTCCATGGTTAAGGGCTCATACCGCCCTATATATTAGTTTAAGGTACATAATATCCCATATATTTTCTACTTGTTTTTTCATAAGAAATGGCCTTTTGAAGTTTGTCGGTCGAATTAAGCTCTATCATGTTTATATATACACACAGATTAGATAAATAACTTATTGTACAATAATGTCTTCATCCCTAACAAGATCTATATATTATACCACCAATGACAACTAACTTATCGGATTAAATTAACACACACAAGTTAATTTGTTTGGAAAATAATATTATTAAAGAGACAACTCCATACATTTTGACTGTGTTGTTATAAGCTATTGTTGCCGCAATAACTCAACACACAAAAATTGTCATTTTACACATTCTAAATATCCTTTACTACTACCCAACTGAATGAAACATTTATCTTAAAGTGTCTTCAGATCGTTACATTTAGTTTATAACCGAACATCAAGTTTGTGTTACAATATGTATTTTGTTCCTTGTTTTAAATTAGATTTCAGTTCTGATAATCTTAATGTACTAAGTATTGAAACAAACTACTTACTAAACAAGCCCAATATAATAATAAATAATTTCTGAGGAATTAACTAATTACTGTACGTTAATAATGACTGTCAGTGTGAAATTTATTTCACGTTAATATTGCAAATTGCTTGCTACCCGCCGGTAGGCTATTTAGTTCTTCTTTCGTGTAACTCCAACGGTCAATTGCAAATTGAATGATCTTCTTCATATTCAAAATTAAAGATATCTACAAAACAAATCAGCTTACTCATTTAGATATTGTTAATAACATTTTCCGTGATCAAATCTGAATTTCTTGAACAGTATTTTTCCCTACAAGAAATTTGTACGAATTTTTACTGAATGATAAGTAATTTACTGACTATAAAGTTGGTAATAGCTATCTGCCAACACGTTTTTTGCTGCTTTCCATCACTGCCATGTACTAATCAACTAACCCAGATTATCCCTTAACAGTTCTAACTGCTGGTCATACTTCTGTTTCATTGTTTTTGTGAGTTCATAAAAAGCAAGATCTTACAGAGATGAACAAACACTAGCCTGACATGATTTATTTGCTGGTATTCATAATCAAACACTAAAGACAATTTTCCAATTATCTATCAAAATTTATTTAACTATACAAAACAATGAATAAAATTGTTTCAATAATCTAACCTGAGATACACAAGAAATTAAATTTTAAGAAAATATTTTTGTCACTCAATGCACAAAATTTAAAAGCATATTGTATGAATAATATATATTGAAAGTCATATTATATGCCGTATCATAACTTAATAATAGTATATAGATCCAAGGTGGAGGAGGTTATCAGATCAATAAAAACAGATCGATTAGAGTAATCACGGGAAGGCTAGTATTGAGGGCTTATAGTACTATACCACTGGCGAAAGTTTATTTACGAAACAATTTTCTTGCATTTAGCCTTCTAGACAGGGTTTCGTTTTCCTTAAACGATTATGTTCAATATTTGGATCAGACATTATAGTTACCTTCGGCGGAAAGAACATTTGGCAACACTATTTTAGAGAAAATTTCTGTTATTGCTATGAAAACAAGCATGTTAACGCATTTGATACTCTTCGGATTGTGTATAGCAAACACTGGTTACTTCTATAATGGTTCAAGTGGCATCAGCTCATTGTAAACACGAAAATTTCAGACATATTTAAAACATATTTGTCGGATATTAAATGCTCGTTCGTACATCCCTATATTATTAATGATTTCAATACACTGAAAATATATAACCACCGTTGCTGACAAAAATTAAACCCAGCACAAAATGTTTGTTGTACAGTGCGAAGTTGATAATACTTCTAAGAAAATACAAAACCTTTTAAAATAAAATATTTTATCATAGTTATTAAAGCTTTTATATTGTTATGAACACAACAAATGAGTGGAAAAGTGTACGTCATAATTTACTAACGGAGGCAATAAAATGTACGTTCCACAGTTTTCAGTATAATATTGTAGATCTAATAAATTTCACAAGCGAGCAAATATGTGATATGACAGTTGTGTTTTGTACTAAGGCTATCTCAAAGTGAAATTGCTTTAGAGTTGCTTGAAATTCATGCATTTAAATTACTTTAATTCAAACTGCAAAACTGTATTTCTTGCCATATAAAGCAGAAGGTACGTTCGCTAAGTGCAAAACCTGTTATAAAAATTGGCTGCTCCTGCTTTACATAGCAATTATAATATCACTCGCAATTCCGCTTTTACCTTGTCGCTGGACCACTCCTTCCTGCCCTTCTTCTTGACCTCCCTGTCAATACTATTCCTGAAACAACCCTCCCCTCCACAACACTATTTCCAAGTTGTCCTGGGAAAAATTCCACTTCCTCACGAACATAGATTGCCTCCCATGCTCAATTCTCCTCCACACCCTGTGAATCTTGTCACTGGTGTTTCCTCTCCCTCTGACTCTCCCTGAATTAGGTGACAATGTCAGCTTCCTCACCATCCCTTTAGGTTCTAAACTGTTCATCCTGTTCTGTCTTTCAATCCTTCGCTGACAGTCATCATCAGCTTCCGGCACATCATGTACGTACGTACTTACGTACATGCATACATGTATGCATTCATACACACATACACACACACACACTCGCGCGCTTCAAGAGAGCAAGTTAAAACATGATCACGCACATTCACACACACACACTCACTCACCTACATACATACACACACCTATATACACACATACATATCTACACATACATACATACATAAATACATAAGCCAATCTTTCGTAGAGGAAGGTCAGTTGAAAGCAAGGCAAATTTATTTGGTGCGCACGAAAGACAGCTCACGAGTGTGCGTCTATCGCCCGTTCTACCACAAATGACGCTCACTTTTGCAGATATCTGCACTCTATTTATCCGGGAAACTACAGTTTTTCACATTTTAAAATGATTATTAAGTCTTAGGCCATCAACACGCGCAGTTGCCGGACCAACGCCCATTGTTGGTCAGGCGAATCACTCTCTGTGCTTCGTGCTGACGCCACTTGGTCCGGCCGCCTCCGTGGCTTCCTACCCATCCCATCTTAGCGCTTACCTACGGCAGCACCAGCCACCAAACCCTGCACAAACTCCCTTGGCCAATCACAGGCCAGCTCACAGATAAGGGCTGCCACCAGTCGCCCTCTTCTGCGCCGCGTTTATTATTTTCATTTTCATCCTTCACGACAATAGTATCAATCATTAGATATTTCATTCCAATTCCAAATAAATGTATAAAAGTGCATCATTAATTCGTGTCAAATAAAATTATTGAACTTATATTTAAAAGTTAGCATTATTTTACTACTTTTCTTACTCTTCATGCACAAGTGTAAACGTACCAATTTGTTACTACATTGACGGATTTTTTTTTCCCGTTACATGCCCATATTAGTTGAGTAAGTTAATGCGCGATAACTGGAATAACTCACCTGCTTTTGGTCCATTTCGTCCATATTTCCTGCTGCAGTAAGCGTAAACAGATACAATGTGGTACAGACCAAATTTAAGATCATTTTGCAAGTTCTGGAAACAAGAAACAAGAATTTTTTAGAAGACTTAATATAATACATATGAACAGTCCAAGAAAACATAGTGTTACAACTATTACTGAAAAGGTTTCTTAAATAATGAGAAAAATAAACAAAACTTTGAAAATTTTGTATTTTCACCTACGGTAACGATGGTACAAGTGATTTTATGAACATTTCCCCCTTTTTCACCAACGTAGTTGAATTCAATAGAAAAGTAAATATAAATAAATCTTGCACAGTTATGAAGTTTTTTTTTTTAAATTTAGATTTCTTACATAAATCATATAAATAGTAGTGATTACGTACAGCATAGTAATTTTTAAAAGCATTGAAACTTGAGTGATTGCGAAAAAATGCTGTAGCTTTAAGTTTAAAAGACAGTGGCTGACTGTATAGCAACCAACCTAACTTTATAATATGCAAACTGTCGTTGAAACACTGACCACCAAAGGAAGCAAATTCAAGCAATTTACTTTTTGAATTAAATTTAAGAGATAATTTTGTATTTTGTTATGCAGCTAATGATAATTTGCATTGTTTTCTTTTGTATTAGACAATAATAAAATTTCCAATTTCATTGCATAATAAAATACGTATTTACTTTCATAATGATGTAAGGGAAAACACTTTGGGAAACATACTCTTTTAGTTTACCCTTTAAATTATTGCTGTAGTATGTGACGATATTGAAGAATTTTTGTCTTAAATATTTAGGGATTTGTTATGTAAATGCCTGTTCTACTAAAACATCAATGGCGGAGACATGTGTTTTAAAAATATTGTAACTGACAGAATGTCTTATATTTTTTACGTATATCCATAGCAATTTCTGCGCCTAAGCAGATTAAGAACGTTTATTCGTACTTGAAGCATCCATAAAGGAATTAAAGATTTCATTTTGATAATTATAAAGACTGAATTGGTTACTTTTAAAACATGTTAGAAACTTTTTCTTCCTCTGCCTTAACAGTTTATAATCATATCTGCATATTGTAGAAATATATGCTATTCTGCACAGACAGCTAGTATACTTGCATATTAAGAAACTTAAGGGCCTGAAAAACTAATTGTATTTGTTTGCTGAATTTCGTGCACATAATACACAGTTAATATTTCAGTCACATATGTATGAAATTATGATGAAAGTAAACTAAATATATAATTTACGTAATAATGAGGTCAGAAATATTTACAAAAAAGAAAGAATTTGAAAGACGTTGCTCACTCAGTACAGGCTTTAGATAGAATAAAATCATTTCTATCGTTGTAAATAAAAATAATACACGAGACCTGAAACCAAGGTGGAAAGAGACGTTACATGTTTGAGGAGACTCTACAAAATGGATGACTATAACATCCTCAAGAAATTATATTTTAGTAAATAAAATGCCGGCCTTTTATTGAAATGTTATTATGATGATATTATTCAATTTAATGCACCTAACAATAATGCCACCATATGCTAACTTACAAGTATCTCGTGTCTTATTTTCTGTTCATTATTTTATAACCCATTCCTTTCACATAAAAGCAGTACTTCAGTCATGAGGAGAACATACTTGAGGAAGTAATACTTATATGCATGAATAATAAATGCTTTTTTTATATGGACTTATAAAATAATTTAGAGACGTTTTGTGACTGTGAAAACATATTAAGCAGTAACTAATTTATTTGAAGTAAACTTTATGAATTAGAAGCATTGCTTGAAGCGGCCACAGTAAGCAATGCTTTTTTCAAGCCCTATAAATTAAAAATCATAATTAAGCATGAATAGCAGCTGTTCTTTTTTCAACTATTGCAAATATCACCACTATGAGTTCCACCTTGAATCTCTAATACACAAGAGTGTTTTCATAATCTAATACACAAGAGTGGTTTCATAACTAACACATTAACTAGTTGAATTACATGACTTACCTTATAAAGATGTAAGATAAAATTATGACAGACGAAAGTTGCAGATACTCGCAGAGCCTACACACAGTTTAGCTAGAAACAGACTACGTCAAGGAAGGATGGACTTTGTGCGATCTGTACAGTGACCTCGTGTGCGACTTTTTCTGCTTGCACGAGCTCCACATATAACTGTAACCTTGCCGACCTCCAGCGTGCATCTTTACGAAACATATGCTATTGATAAAAATGAAAAATAAGATTTCGCCGCTGAAACATTATTCTTAGGATAAATATCGAAGCATACAAAATAACGTCTTCGTCTTACAATCAAAATCAAACGAACTTCACAAATACGTACTCTTCTCTGCTGGAAGGGACAGACAAAAATAGCTCAATTAAGTTGAGTAGAAAAAAAATAATTTTCAACCTTAATGTAGGATACAAGAAAATAAGACGTTATCATCATGAGTTGGTTAATGAATCTACTTTTCTCAACGAGGGTGCGAATTAACTGCAGAAGTAAAAGCATTTCACTTACATATAGGCACCTTAAAAAGTAATAAGTTAATTTAGGTTTGTCGTGTCTTCTACCAATGTAACATACAGCAATAAAGACTATCTACATCAAAGTTAATAAACAATAAATTGGTTGTCTATCGGCTCTGAGTTCTCGACATACATATATTGAAGTTATCTATGAAGATCGTCCAATCTTCGAAAATAGGGAACGAGTTGTATATAACTTAACACAACACGAACAAAAAATTTAAATTCACGCCACCTTACTTAATACGAAATGTGTACCTAATCAGAAGAAATCTGGAAAATGATCCGTAGATCTTTAATGTGACAAATAAATTTTGAATGATGTAAGAATTACGGTATGAACAAAATACTTAAAAAAACAAAAGTCGGTGTGATGGTAGGCCTTCTGTTTGAGTAACTAGCTAAATTACATAACTGGTAATGATGCGCACAGAAAATTAAAGAAATTATCAAATCAACCGACTGCGTAAAAAATATTAAACAACATAAAGAAAGTCATTGAAGTCTTGTCACTTTCCTAACTTACAAAGAACTCTCTCTTTCCCTCTCTCCTCTATCTCTCCTCTCTGCCTCTCTCTCCTCTATCTCTCCTCTCTGTCTCTTCTCTCCATCTCTCTCTCTCTCTCTCTCTCTCTCTCTCTCTATATATATATATATATATATATATATATATATATATATATATACACACTAGCTGTCCCGTTGCGGCTTCGCCCGGGTGTACTATAGAAAAGAGTAATAACTTTTAGTGATACTATATTCTATATTATACTATATTCACTGTTTATCTTTAAAACATCAAATACAAACAGATTTGTCCAGTCCACTGCGCTAAGCGTACTTTAATTGCAGAACTTCTTTTTTTTTAATTCATCTTTATTTCTCTATAAAACGGCTGCGGCTTCCACCGCAAAACAGCTGCCCGGCATTTAACAGCTAGCGTACTCAATAACAGTGTAAAGAGCGCGCGCAATACGCTTGTATGATGTCATGTAATTACCATCGCAAAGTCTTGCACGGGATACGAACCCGTAACCCCACCCCCTCCCACACCCCAAACTTTATACAATGCCTGAGTTGTCAGCGAGTGTTTTCCTCGCTTTTTTTTCCGGTCGCAAATTAGATAAAAACAATCCTTGATGCGGATTATATATCATGCTAAAATTTCAGCTCGATCGGTGCAGAACTCTTTGAGTTTTTGAAGCGTACACAAACCAACATAACATTTATATATATATATATAGATTACTCTAACCCTCTGCAACGTATTTCACGGACTGCTAGGAAGTCCCCTCAAAGTTTATATTTTTCACCCTTAAACGGTGTGAAATATTTATTTTACCATTCGTATGCATAGCAAATTGACGTAGAAATCTCTGTAATAGCCCGTCGGGTTCTATAGATATGTAGACCATATTAAAAAAATTTAATTTTCCTCTTTAACCCTCTTCCAAATCCGAATTTAAAAAAAAAGCCTGAATATATGTTTTGCGTCCAGCTGCAACTAAATTAGTACATATGAAATTAAATTAGCCTAATTAAATAACATATCCCCCACTCAACTCCACAGACTTAACTACAAATTATTCAAGACAGGCCATGAGAGTTATTTCGCGTGTACAGGCTATAGTCCAAAGAGGTTTAACTATAAGCAAGGAATAAAAAGGAAACAAATTTTGAACTATTTCAGGTGTTACGAAAGATTATTCTTAAACACGTTTTATTTTTTTATAGGCTTTCAAGGACGAATTTTGAAAAATCCTGAAATTACTTTTTAGGTATTTGTGTAAGCTTCATTTTAAAGAAAAAATCACTTCGATATCTCAGGTGGTTTAAGAGGAAGTGAGGATTTACTGTAAGCGAATTAGATGGCTTTTCACCTCCTTAATTAAAATTTCGAAAAATCCTGAAATTGGTTTCTAGATATTTGTATTTGCGACCTAACGAAGTGAATAAGACGACGATAGCCCGTTGGGTTCTCTTCGAGAAATATCAAAGATTTGCAAAAAATACATTTCACCCCGTTTCACCACCTTAATAGCCGAATTTCAAAATGTCATTTCTTATTGCGCGCCTACGCCACAAGGGAAAACTTCCCTTAAAATTTCACGTTTCTAGGTCCAGTGGTTTGGGCTGGGCGTTGATGATGAATAAATGAATGAATGAGTCATTTAGCCAGTCAGTGAGTGGGGCACTTCCTATTATATATATATATATATATATATATATATATATATATATATATATATACTGTATATATATAATTATATGTGTGTGTGTGTTTTTATGTGTACATACACAGGAATAAGGGTACAAATGGTGAGATTGGGATTCCTTATAAAAATGCGATATAGTTAAGTTACATAAAAATTTGTCGCCTTACACTATTTTTAATGTAGATAATAACCCTTGAAAATCAATTTTTAAAACTGTTTTTTGGTTAAATATTGGAAACTGCATTGAGATAAATTACAATACCGCGCACAGTGATGCCAAAAACCACACATTTAAACTCTCCCCTCATGAAAATAACATTGGTGGCCACCAACATATTGACCAAAATTTTTGTCCCGTTAGGTTTTGTGAACATTTTATGTTGTCTTTCTGAATAGTACGTCCTAAGTTACAAAAAAATCGTCTTGTTGCTAGTCGCTTGAACACACCTTTTACGAGAGAAAAAGTTATACAAACAGTCAGTGGCTGCAGTACACTGAATGTGCGGTGAGCACTACAACCTGTACTAAGTGATTATAGCATTGCAGGCACCCGAACTTCGGGTGTTTGATACATACATTCAAACCTGAAATGCGTCAGAGATGAAGATATGTGCTGTGCATAGGCGTTTTCTTAGCTTTCATTAACTGAGGTTTCCTTGATTTAAATTTGAGACACGCTTTTAAAGAACTGTAGCACAAGGTGCATTTTTCTGATTACAAAATGCATTTAAAAGCATTCTGTGCGTACTCCATTGCGAGTGTAATCATAGTGCACAGAGTTGCAATTTATCTTCCCGTGGTTATTCGATATGTTGCTAAAAACAATTTAAAAAATCGATTTTCAAAGTTTAATGTGTCTCTTAAAATAGCGTAGGCTAATAGCGTTGGGGCGAAATTTTCTTTATGCAACTATACCTCATATTTGTAAGGAATACACACAGCATAAGATAACAGTAGCGTTATTTACCGTCACCTGCACTAATCCTGTTTTTTGTTGTTTTCATTAGGTTTCTCTGAAACGGTTAAGAAAAGGGCATATGTTTATCAGAAACATTTTGTTCAGAATCACCAGTACTATCTCCCCTCAAAGCATGTAACTTTCCTCCAGACTCACCATGGATATTTTGTAAACAAAACCAAAAAGTTCCGACAGGTTACTTATGAAAAAAACAAGCACAATATATATATTGTATTTTTTTTTGCCTAAACGTAATTTTGAGGTAGTAATGAGTCTCTGAACATAAAAAATTATAATAGTTTTTCCGCAATATATGAGAAATTATAAGACATAAAAACAATATTTCCGATATTATTGAATGCTGTTGGGACCTTCAAAAAAAAGCAAATACATCAACTTGATACGTTCCATCCTCATCTAAATAATATGGGTGGCTACACTCTAATTGTTAACAACTATTTTACCCTAATATTTTTTAACATTTGAAGATGGTTTATTGAGAAATAAGATATTTGTAACAAAAAGGTCCTCTTGTTGTAACTGTATAGGCCATACAATTTATGCTTATTACACACATGAATATTCGCGCAGAAATAAAAAGCTCAGAGCATAGGCAACGCTCCGAACATCCAAGTAATGTGTTCAGCGTATAGACGATGTGGGACATTCACTGTAAACAATAATATCAATACTGCTAAAGTCTCAGATCAGTTCGTTTCTAGCATTATGCGTACATATCGTAACAGTTGTGAACGATAATGGTAGGTCCCAGGCAGCTGAATCATGTGTTAATGGTATTGTACGTCATGCTGAGAAACCAAACTTCATGAGGTAATACTTGAAAAAGAAAAACAATAGTACGGTGTCGGTATCAATGCTGTTTCTCCGAAGTACCGCAGCTATAACCGCCAAGGTAGTCTAATAGTCACAATGCTTGTCTCGCACAAGGCGATACAGTTTTGATTACCGCTCGGGGGTCACACCAAATTCCACACGTGGGAATCGTGCCGGTACGATGACGTTAACGGGTGGTATTTAGCGTTGATCTGCCATTTTCCTTATCCTCCATCCCGTGTGTAACTCCATATGTACACCACTACAGTGGTATGCATTGCTTCACGTAACACTTTGTTTTTTCAATACATCTCACCCGCACAATAATTTCTGAATGTGTATTGCAAGTAGCCTACACGGCTCGATAATTTCTGTCTGTTACGCATGGATGCAACTACTTCTTCAAGGATTTGGCTAATACTGTATATTTATGTAAGACTAAGCTCTCTGGACTGTTTTTGTGTTTGAAATCACACCCATGATACAAATTAAGAGAATATCATGACCTACGACATTTTCAGATGTGTAACGTGTCCAAATTATTGCTGCACCGTGTGGGGTACTAAAAGTTCATGCAAATCAATTACTTTTAACATCCTGAGTTTTGAGAGATGGCATGCTTTAGGAAAAAAAAACATGGCTGACACTGTACTATTATTTTCTTTTTCAAGTGTTACCTCACGATGTTATTCGTGTTTGGTTTATTATCAGTATGACGGACACAATACCATTTACACGTGTTTCAGCTGCCTGATACATACCATTTCGTTCACAACTGCTACGACGTGAACGCAGAATGTTAGCAACAATCTGATCTGCAACTTTAACAGCATTGAATTTATTGTTTAGAGTGAACGTCCCCCATCGTGTGTATGCTGAAAAATCTCACGGAAGTTCGGAGCATTACCTATGCTCTAGGCTCTGTAGGTTCGTGCGAATATTCAGGTGAGTTTTAGGCATAAACGGTTTGTCCTTGACAGAACAAGACGACCTTTTTAGTTAAAAAGACCTCATGTCTTAATAAACCGTCTTCCAAAGTTCGAAAACAATGACAGTAAAATAGTTGTATAGAATTAGATGGTAGCCAGCCACATTATTTATGTAACGGTGGAAGGTATCAAGTTGTATACGCGGTTTGTTTGAAGGTTCCAACAGCATTACGTAATGCAAAAATTTTTGTTTATATGTATCATTTAGCTTTCGATATTTTGAGGAAATACGTCTATAATTGTTGATATTCGGAGGGTCATTACTACCTTACGATTAAGTTGAGGTGAATACTGCAATTTTTTTTTCTGTTTGTTTTTACGTCAAAAATCACCAGCTCGAGTTTGTCAGTGTTGTTCAATAACATCCCATGTGTATGTATGTATATATACATATGTGTGTGTGTGTATAAGAAAATTTTAAGATTTCATAAAATATGGTAACTCAGATATCAAATATTTAAACTCTTGCCATTCCGATATAAAAACACTACATGAACTAATTACGCAAACGTCAAATAAACTTACAAGTAAAGGTAGCCTAGTAGTCGTACATTAGTACCGAGTTTAGTCCAAATTTAGGAAATGGTTCTTTAGATATCTAACGTGATCAAAATGTGTCCACACACCCTCTGTTTTGAGAACAAAAAAGTATAATCAACCAAAAATCATAAAGTCCAGCCAACTCAAGGGTAGGTATAAATGTTTACAAAATTTTATGACTTTCGGGAAAATGATCATTACACATTTCGTTTATTGGATAAAGTGTTTAAATACCCAACATTTTAGAAATTTTAAAATAAAGTGACAAACTACGCTAAATTAAATGCAACATACTTATTAGTATACGTGTACAATGTTTGGTGACATATGGAAAATTAATCTCTCATTTAGGCCTAATACTACAAATATGAAAACGGTTACTGTATTGAAAATATGAGCACATGTTGAAAAAAAAAATTAAAATTCAGTTTTTTATGCAATGAATGTGTACCAAGTTTAGTAAAATTCGGAACAATATTAACTCTGATATATTATTTTAAGAAATTAGAATACAATTTAAAAAATATAGACATAGACACAGAATGAACGGAATACAAACAAATCAAATCAACTTAGAGTGCATTATAAGTATACCAAGTTTAATTGAAATAAGATAGTAATATAATGCTAAAAATATAAAAACGTGCGCAGTTTTGAAAGTTGCTTATTAGCACAAGATGAACAAAATTTAGATTACTCTTTGTTTACTAGTATGTGTTTACAAACTTTTAAGAAATCTGCTAATATTTTTTTTTTCAAATATGTCATTACGTGCTAAAAAATTAAACAATTGCCACCATTATGAAAATATAAAAACGCCGTGAACTAAATACACAAAAATCAAGTCAAGTTACAAAATGCTGTATATACGCCTAGTTTGACGGAATTCTGTCAACGAGTTCAACATTTTCTGATAGAAGGCTGGGCACACACTCACACGCACAAACACACGCAGAAATTTGTTCATATAAACCTACTTTCTCTTTCGTAAAGGAAGCTAATAAACACCTCCAAATTTTTGGAAGTAGTACTCTCACCCCGTTCTTCGCTTATTAAAATAAACTAGCTTACCAGGGTACAATACTGCGGTGCTTGGAAGTATGACATCTCACTTCTTAATGCATCTGTCTGGTGGATCATCATCAGGGGCGTCATTTCAGGTTTTTATAAGGGGGGGGGGCAAGATTTTGTTTTCTGGCGACAGTGACCTTGCTGCATCTTTTTTATTAATTAAGTACGTATAAATTAGATACTTTTATAATAAAACTTCAGTTTTATGTACTTAAGTTAGCATTAATTACATTAAAAAATACAAAAAATATATTTATACACATAAAATTCTAAATCCTGGGAGGGGGGCATTTGCCCCCACCTTGTAGACCCAAATGACGCCCCTGATCATCATACCTACAAATGGCATGGTGTAAGTACCAGTGCTAGGTCAATAAAGGTTGTCCTACTCGGAGGAGTGATCGCACGCTTTCTGTCGGCGTGCATGCCAATCAATCCTACCATCAGTGTTTAGTCCTGACAGCTGGTGCACTCTGGTGGTACAAAAATTAACAACTACCCCAGTAGCAACATACTGTGGGCTAACGGTAGGGAATTGTTTGGAAATGTTGGCAATACGTTGTGTTGGAAACCATACATTAAACAAACGGTTGGCTTTTGGTTGGCAATGATGGAAATCGTTTGTGTAGGAATACTCTCATAAAAATAAAGTTGGCCCAACATTAGTTTCCAACTGAAAACCAACTAAATGCATTTTATTATCATAGTAATGAAATGTGTTACAACAGGCACAAAATAACATATTTATCTTAATAAAACAGTTACAATTATTGTTTATGGAAATGCTTTATTCGTTGGTTGAATGATGGGAAAAATTAGAAGAAAAAAAAACCGTTGGTAGTTAGAGTGTACGAACATCTTGGGCCAACGGTTTTTTTTTGCAACGAATATCCAGCCTAACTGTTTTAGTAAAGAATACCAAAACATGCAATGTCATAAATGTAATACAGTATTTTCTGAAAGAAAACTGTTAAAATATATTTACGTTATTATTTTAGTCGTTGGAGGAATGTTGGATAAAGGTTTGAGTACATTGGGCCAACGTTATTTTTCCACCGATTTACAACTAAATTAAATTTAAAAAAATTAAACTAGCATTTCCGCATTCAATAGAACACATAACATCACCTCTAAATTCAAAGAAAATTTTTAAAATGTGATTCATAGAAATTTTTAATTCGTTGGCAGAACGATGGGTAAATGTTGGTATGACAACTGCTGGTTATTAGCAAAGCTGCACATGTCGGCCTACGTAAATTTACATCCAGTTCCAACTTAACTAATTTTATGAAAATAACATTTGAATATTTAATAACATTGATATCATGCCATATTTTTTAAAAGAAAACTTTTAGAATGCAGTTAACGGTAATTTTTTATTCGTTGGTGGAGTGTTGAACAAATGTGAGAAAAAGAACCGTTGGTTATTAACAGAGTAAAGTACGTTGGGCCAAACTTATTTTTAAACTAAATTTCAAAAAATAATAATAATAATAATTTGTCCAAAAAAAAAAAAAAAAGGATTTATCCATTCCATAGAACACAACCGCTACCTCTTAGTTCAAAGAACCTTGTTAAAACGCTTCATAGTAATTTTTCATTGATAGGTAGAATGATTGGAAAATGTTTGTATTAACAACCGCTGATTATTAGTAACTTATTAATAGAGTGAAAGAAAAAGTTGGAGGGACAACCGTTAGTTACTAGCAATTATTCCCAGCAGCAACATACGTTTGGCAGACGGTTGGAAATCATCTGGTAGTGTTAACTAACATAAATTTTACAAAACGAGTTTTTTGTGGAACTTATTAGCAGTGCAAGTAAAATGATGAAGACATTTTCAGAAATTAAATGGTTGGTTGAACGTTGGCAACAAGTTGGGTAACACATATTTGGCTTTTGGTGTAGATTTTCATGTTCATTTAATGTTACACAGCCAATATTATTTCTTTAATACACAATATAACATTGTAAATGGACAATCTCACAGGCTGTAAAGTATACTAAATATTTTAGGATTGGAAGAGAAAGTTTCAGAACAATGATGAGAATGAAAAAGAAATTTAATCTGCACAGTGTCAGAACAACTACTAATATTTCACTGGATGCAATGTGTTTAGTGAAGAATTCAAAATCCAGTCAAATGGATAGTTTTATAAATAACTTATAAAATATATCATTTAAAAGTAATTGGAGTTCAAATAACCATCCTACCGATAATTTAACCAAGACAGCAAAATAAAGATACTCTCCGTCAAGTTGGCATCGTGGAGTAATCGGTAAGGTGATTAAGTCGTGAGGTAAAAGTTGACTATTTATTGTAATGGTCGTGGAATCGAAGCCAGTGCACTCCTTCTGGTATACGTTTTTTACACAATACAGGTTGTTTGTTCTGTACACAAGAGCTCTAAAACTAAGAACATTACACATAGCTTGCTTAAATTTGCTTTTTCAGAAAACAATTTTTCAGCATTTTCTTCATCCAACGTTTTGCCAATGTTGGCCCAACGTATTTAAATTGTTGGCACTATGTATGTAATTGACGTAACGTCAGAATTTAAATTATCATCATATATCCAATTAGAAACCAATGTTGGGCCAAAGTAGGCCCACGCGACATTTTGACATTGGCCCGCCCTATAATGTCAAAGTTGGGCCATTGCTGGACAAAAGTTGTTTTCGGGTTGGCATCCAATCAAAAAACTAATGTTGGACCAACGTAGGCCCGAGTATCATTTTGATGTCAGGCCAACGTCATTTTTCCAACGTTGGCCCAAACTTGAGGCAAACGTTAGTAATGGCCACTTATATGTAAGAAATACTTTGATTTATGTGAGTTTAAGATGTTAACGTGTCTATAAACTGCATCGTATAAAACAACTTTATTCCTGTTCTTTCGTTTAATTTAACTTAACTTTTAGCCAGCAATATTCTTGGTTTAAAGAAACAGTCCTAAGTCATGAACAATAACTGCAGTTATCAGATGTTTACAAATACTTATAACAGAGTTATAACAATTCATGTTGCGTAATAAGACATTATAATTCATGAGGCCTACATTTTCTTTGAAATATTTTGTTGCAAATTAATAATCCTGAAAACTCGTGTGTTATGAACTTTTGCAAATCTATGGTAGATTTTTAGGTAGACTGTGTATGTTTTTCTTTAAATTTTAATTAAATTTATTTGATATTTAGAAACAGTATAGTTGTTAAGAAATATATCATATGTTTTACTGGCTTCATAGTGAATCTAGCCCAATATTTTATTTAGCAAGGAAACAAGAAGGCCAGAATGAAGATAGAAAGCAATTAGGCTTTTGAAATAGAAATAAATTTGACGATTGGTAGATAAATTTCGCATAAATATATAGCTAGGTGGACGAATGTAGGTTACTTATGTGTTGGTTGTTAAGGTAGTGTTCAAGAAATTTTTTTTTGACCTATGTCCTATACCTTCTATTCTCGAAAAAAAATAATTTTTTTTATGTGTAGCATAACTTTTGTATTGAGCATTACATTAATATTTTGCATCGTAAAAAGAGCAACTACGTCAGCATAAAGTATGCACAAGTACTTTAGGCTGTAACCTATAATTAAAAAGAAGTTACTAGCATAATTGATACGTTCAATGAAAATATCGTTTACGTACTCTAGGAAAATTACATTATAATATTGATTTCTAATTGTTTTAAACAAAATAGACTAAAGGCGTCAGCTTACTAAGGAACACACGAGTACCCAGTTTAATGAAATTCAGGAAAACATTTTCTGATACATATACCTATCATAAAGGTAAAAATAGCCGCTGTTTTCAAAATATTATAAAATAATTAAAAAGACGTACGCAAAATCAAGCAGCTTTGTGTGTAGTATGCGTGCCAAATTTGATTACATTCCTTAAAATATCAGAGAAATAAAATTTGACAAATATCATAATATGACCACAGAACGAAATGCACAGAAGCATAACCGACTTTCTATGTAGACTATGCGTACCAAGTTTAGGCCCTAATAAAATTCACAAAAGTATTTCTTAATATATGTATTTATTTACTAAAATTATGAAAATTGCCGGCAAATTTTTGTGATAACGGAGTGAACGAAATACACAAAAAAAAAGTCCTTTTTTGTTTACAGTATATGTGTACCAGGTTTGTTAAAATTCTTAATGATATTTGTCCTATTATATGTAATACTATGCTATATATATATATATATATATATATATATATATATATATATATATATATATATATATATATGTGTGTGTGTGTGTGTGTGTGAGTGTGTGTGTGTGTATGGTGGCTACCATTTCGAAAATACGAACAAATGATAAAACGAAAAACACTAAAGATAAGCCAGACTTCAATGTAGAATATGGGTACTAAGATAGGTGGAATTTTGAAAAATATTTCCTAAGATATTTAATTCTACGTTTAAAACATAAAAATTACCGCCACTTTTACAATATCGAAACTGGATGAACGAAACACACAAAATACAAGTCTGATTCCTATGTGGTATGCTTGTACTAGGTATGGTGAAAGTCTGAAAAAAGTTTACCGATTATGTCTTTTATTACACTAAAAATAAAAAAATAGCCACCATTTGTATAATATCAACACTTAATAAACGAAATTCGCAAAATTCAAGTCAGATTTATCTGTAGTATATGTGCTTCAAATTTGAAGAAATTAAAAGAAAAATAAAATCCTTTGATACGGTTACAAGTTTAGCCAAAAACTTAAATGTGGGCAATTCTGAGTTCTTTGGAATAGAGGTCTAATAATTAGAAATAAAAGAATTGAAAATTAAGTTATTGATTTACTGGGTCACAAAGCCTACAAAAATATACCAAACAGTAATCAACTATCATTTTCACAACACAATTAATTATGCACGCAATTACTACCGTGCCACTGAAACGTTAATTAACTTTGACAATTAAAGCACAAGAATATTTACCATTAATCAAAGACTACAAATCACAATAAAAGTTCAGTCATATATCCAATCAACAGTCTTTCAAATAGTGACAGTGTACAACCTTAATAGTCCGCAGTGGTGAAGAATCATCGTGTGCTGCGCAGCACCCCAAGTGCGCCGCTGTCTTCACTCTTGAGGTCTTCAGTTCGACTCCCGTCGCGCACATCCTCTTCGCTCGTAAGCCCGCCGCAGAAGTCATCTTGTTTCGCCCAACACTGCTCCGAAGGTAGCCGCCTGCCGCCTCACAGTAGACTCTGACGTCACCAAGATGTCTTCACCAGTCTCCCTCCACAAGCATGGCACCTTCTTCTAGAACGACCAATAGCGATCTCTCCCAAATCTGTTGATTCGGGCATCTTATACGCTGGCCAATCTCCGGGGATTCCCCGCATTACAGGGACATAAAAATATCCTTTTCATTATGCTTCGGACGTGACTGGAGTCCCGTACGCCAATCTCTATGACGTATCTCGTCAGGATTCCCACTATGAGACAGGCCGGTTTGTGAGTCATGGGCCAGCCCTCAAGGTGTTTCTACATAGGCCCCAGCCAGCCCGCCCTCAGAATTTCAGCATGCAATGTACGTTGCATTATGTTAAAATATAAAAATGCCAGCCATTTTGCAAATAAAAACACAGGATGAACAAAAACAAAAAAATAATTAAGTAAACTTTATGTGTAGTAAATAAGTGTACCAAATTTGGTGAAATTTTGAATAATGCTTTATAAGATATACACTACTATGTTAAAAATAAACAATTGCCACAATTTTGACAATATCGACACTGGATGTACGAATTACACAAAAGTCAAGTCATATGTCTGTGTAGCATATATTTAACTGGATTTACTTGCTTGGACAAACTTCATTGGGGAGTAAATGATTCTGAAAGAAAACTAAAGATAGTAGAAAAACGGAAATTAGCAGAGTATGATTTAGTCAACAGAATACGCACACAGCATAAAATGCCATAAACGGAATCGGGTCATATAAAACAACGACAAACGGATAATAAATGATAATAATCAAAAATCAAAAGAAACACAAGACACAACCAAGGCAGAAAACTAAGTTTGGGTCTGCTTTGGCAAATGGACAAAATAAAAAAAAATAAAAAAAAGTATGACCCAAAAAATAAATATTACGATACACCAATGAGGCGAAACAAGACCGTTATTATATCAGACACGAACAGAAAATCAACAAGCGACACAACAATGAGACGAAACAAAACACAGTACAGTGTGTTTCGATTCAACACAAAACTGGCAAGTGGGCTGCCTACCCACCCGCAACCGGCTTGAATTCTGCTCGCGGCGCGCTAGCGACGGAGCTACGTTCGATTTCACTGGTTGCCGCCTTCTTACGCAGCATTCTAAACGGTTTAACTCTTTCAACATATATTTACACAGACTTTGGAATATGTTTCAACGATT